>JAODAL010020097.1:0-70337 GCA_025379985.1 Phyllomedusa bahiana
AAAAAAAAAAAAAAAAAAAACTCTCATGTCTTGCGATCCTACCAATACAAAAAACCACAAAAAGGGACATAATTTACAAAAAACTACAAAGCTACACTTACAGCTCAAGGCTGATAATACCAGCAGCAGGCTTCTATGGCCCTTGTGCTGCATGGAAAAGATGGCAGGTGCCGTTAATTAATGACAAATGCTCTAGGTACCAATTCACCCCAGCATGCAAAAAACCACATTATAACACATGGGAAGACTGCTAAAATGCAACAATACCTGATGAGAATTGCATATGGATAAAGCGATACAGAGGGTAACGCCTCTGTACAGATACACCATGCTGGGTATCAGCTTATATCACCCAAAAAACAAAAAAAAAATTTTGTGGGCAAGCCGCCCAGCACTTAGAAGGTGCACTGCACAAAATACTTGTACCCTAAGTTCCCCAGTATTTTTGGGCAAAAAGATAACATGCTGGAAAAATATATCAAATTATGAGGTATTAGTTGATACAGTAGCTACAGTAACGCAAGCTCGCAAGCCAACGGCAGGCTCCTCATGTCTTGCGAGTCCCTACGCTATCAACAAAAACAAAACCACAAAAATGGGACATAATTTACCAAAAAAAACTACAAAGCTACACTTACAGCTCAAGGGCTGATAGTACCCAGCAGCAGGCTTCTATGGCCCTTGGGGCTGCATGGGAAAAGTTTGGCAGGTGCCGTTAAATTTAAATGAGCAAATGCTCTAGGTCCCAAAATTCACACCAGCATGCAAAAAACCAAAATTATAACACAGGGGAAGACGGGCTAAAAATGCAAACAATACCTGATGAGAATTGCATATGGATAAAGCGAACAGAGGGTTTTTTTTGCATGCTGGTGTAAATTGGGGTACCTAGAGCATTTGCTCATTAATTAACGGCACTGCCATTTTTTCCCATGCAGCACAAGGCCATAGAAGCCTGCTGCGGGTTTATCTATCACCCAAATGAGCTGTAAGTGTAGCTTTGTAGTTTTTTGAGATTACAGGGCCCTAACTCAGCGATGCAGACGGTCCTGCAAAACCGACATCCGCTGGCATGCGTGTTTGTCCCCCAGCACTGGAAGGAGCACCTTACTCTGTACCTCTACCTCCATGTCCTACCCCCCTCTTTGCTCGTTTACTACCTGAATTTCGCTCCATGTTCAAACGATAAAAATTTGAGAAGGTATGGAAAGTTTTGGAAAGTCTCTTATTAAAAGACGGCAAATCACAGCTATTCTCAAATCCTAAAATCAAAACAAAATTGCTGGATTGAAATTGTGCAAGGTACCTCTTTCAACAAAGCTTGACTGACCAAAAAGTGAAAAAAACACCTGTCTGAAATGTTTTACGGACAATAAAAGGTATTTTTGGCACCTATCAATACACCTGTGGTGACTACAAAATTGCTGGATTCAAATTTAACTGCAAGGTGGCTCTATCAAAAAAGCTGGCCTGCGCCAAAGTGAAAAAAACACGTATCTGAAATGTATACGGATAATAAAAGGTATTTTTGGCACCTATCAATTCACCTGTGGTGACTACAAAATTGCTGTATTCAAATTTAACTGCAAGGTGGCTCTATCAACAAAGCTGGCCTGCGCCAAAGTGAAAAAAAACACGTATCTGAAATGTATACGGATAATAAAAGGTATTTTTGGCACCTATCAATTCACCTGTGGTGACTACAAAATTGCTGTATTCAAATTTAACTGCAATGTGGCTCTATCATCAAAGCTGGCCTGTGCCAAAGTGAAAAAAACACGTATCTGAAATGTATACGGATAATAAAAGGTATTTTTGGCACCTATCAATTCAGCTGTGGTGACTACAAAATTGCTGTATTCAAATTTAACTGCAAGGTGGCTCTATCAACAAAGCTGGCCTGCGCCAAAGTGAAAAAAACACGTATCTGAAATGTATACGGATAATAAAAGGTATTTTTGGCACCTATCAATTCACCTGTGGTGACTACAAAATTGCTGTATTCAAATTTAACTGCAAGGTGGCTCTATCAACAAAGCTGGACTGGGCAAAAGTGAAAAAACACGTATCTGAAATGTATACGGATAATAAAAGGTATTTTTGGCACCTATCAATTCACCTGTGGTGACTACAAAATTGCTGTATTCAAATTTAACTGCAAGGTGGCTCTATCAACAAAGCTGGCCTGCGCCAAAGTGAAAAAGAACACCTATCTGAAATGTATACTGATAATAAAAGGTATTTTTCGCACCTATCAACCTGTGGTGACTACAAAATTGCTGGATTCAAATTTAACTGCAAGGTGGCTCTATCAATAAAGCTGGACTGGGCAAAATTGAAAAAGAACACCTATCTGAAATGTATACTGATAAAAAAAGGTGGAGTTTTGCACCTAACAAATACACCTGCAGTTACTAGAAAAGATCTGTATCCTAATATAAGTTCAGGCCGCCCAATATCCAAGTAATATTTCAATAGAAAACTGTTAATAATAAAGCTATTGCAATGCAATGTCTACATAAGTCTGGGTGCACAATATCCAGTATTCTTTAAAGAGTTTATCTATGTTCGCCCACGGACCCCCACCCCCCCCCCCTGCTCCCCCGTGACTTTACAGCGGTAGATGCTCCTTTAAAATTCTCTGCCTAACTACCTAAAATCTGCAAATCTCTGATCTAACTGAGTTCTAAGGATCACAGCTAAAAGTAGAGCTGTCTCTGTGATCAAATAGAATAATTTCGCTGAGCTGTTTGCACAGAGGCAAAGCGCACGCCCTACTGCTTTGAGATACTGACACACACTGATAAATGAACAGGAAGGGCTGTTCTATGTAAAACGAGGTCATGTGATTTTTCCGGCCAATCGCAACCATACACATCCCAGTCATGACGTGGCACACACAGATCACCCCTGCTCTATTCGCTAAGCTGATTTGCTGGCCGCCAAAATGACAGGAAGCACCGAAAATGGCGCGATATTAATAGATTATGCGCAGATTTTAACCTAAATTATCGCGTGATCGAAAAAATCCGAGCAACATAAAAACCGCGCCGATTTCAACTTTGTCGATAATAATCGCTCAACACTATTAATTAACCTTCGGATATGAATTATGCTACAAGCAAAATTTCTTCTTTGGCATTTAAAAAAAACCTTTCTTTTACTGACTACAATAGCACAAAGACATTTAAGTAGCCCTTGGATATAAATTGCGCAAAAGAAATGAGCAGCCAAAAATTAACTGATATTTGGATTGAAAAAAACACTGTTTCTTTAAACTGAATACAATAGCAAAAACAGGTTAGATAACCTTGGATATTCAATGTGCTCCAGAACTGAGCAGATAGCATTAAAATGTTTATGCAGCTGAATTGGACGCACACTGGACTTCAAATTCCAATACCCCACAAAATCAAAATTAGAAGTAAGAGAAGCAGTCTCTGAGAAAAGCTGTGACACCCCCCAAAAATCGCTGTATAAAAGTTCTTTCTTTTGTGTGAGATCTCAGCTACAGGAGCTGCAGCAGCAGCAACACGGCACAGAGAGAGGAATGTGAACTGCCAGCGTCGCGTCCGGACTTATATAATGCGGTGACGTCACAGAATCCCGCCGGTCTCTGATTGGCTTCATCTCTGCACATGTCATGTAGGCTACTCCTTTCTTCCTCCCAGACTTCTTTGCCCCATGTAACGCCATGTGCTCGCAGCCATTTTATCAATTAAAAACACGCTTCGTTCCCACGAATCACCCTAAACTTTGACTTCTTTCAGAATCGAAGTTTTCCTGAAATTCTAAACAAATTCCATTTTGTTAGAATCGATTCGCCCATCTCTAATTACCAGGATTGCTTTCTTTTTTTCACCCGGTATTCAAAAATCAAGGTAGAAAGAGTGATCAAAAACATATGAACTACAAAAGGGTGCCAATAAAAGCACCAAGGACGATATGTATGATCGGGCTTTTCGCCTGTTTTCAGGCGTATACTGTGCCTCACTGTGCCGGCTCCGCTGTTAGCCACAGGAATGCGCTGTTAGGCGCAAGCTTCGTCACTTTCATATGCGCCTAACATGAAGGGGCGTTCTGTGGGAAAGGCGGGACACACCACATTCGAAATCTCCGACGCCAGGGGCGTAACTACAGGGGTAGCAGTTGCTACGGGGCCCGGTGGCTTGGGGGGGCCCCGCGGCAGCTGCTACCACCTCTGCTACCCTTGTGATGCGCTCTGGGCCCGCGGCAGTAAAACACAAACAGTTCACTGCGGCGGGTGCAGAGCTGCGGGGCCGGTCTGTGCGGCACGGGGGGGGGGGCCGCCGCTGGCAGGCACCGCCCCCTCTGGCTTCACAGAGGTGATCTCTTAATTGTATGCATGTCCGTGCGACGCGCATACAATTAAGATGAACGGCGGAGCAGGGAGAGCTGTGCTCTCCCTGCCCCTGCCGTACATCGCTCAGCAGGCGGCGCGGCGGAAGTGATGTCATCGTGCCACCTGCCGAGCTTCCTGTCCTCAGCCCCAAGCCTAAAGTAGCAGGCTTGGGGCCGGGAGGAGACGGAGACGCCGGGGGAGCGCAGCCATGTGAGTAATGAGCTACGGGGTGGGGCGGAGCATCCCTCCCGGGGGGCTCTAACGCAACGGGGAGTGGGGGGGAGAAAATTCCTACAGGGGGGCTCTAAAGGAAGGAGGTGTGGGGGGGAGAATACCTACAGGGGGGCTCTAAAGGAAGGGGGTGGGGGGGGGGGGAGAATACCTACAGGGGTTCTCTAAAGGAAGGGGGGCTCTAAAAGAAGGGGGTGGGGGGGGGGGGGAATACCTACAGGGGGGCTCTAAAGGAAGGGGGGCTCTAAAGGAAGGGGGGGAGAATACCTACAGGGGGGCTCTAAAGGAAGGGGGTGTGGGGGGAGAATACCTACAGGGGGGCTCTAAAGGAAGGGGTGGGGGGGAGAATACCTACAGGGGGCTCTAAAGGAAGGGGGTGGGGGGGAGAATACCTACAGGGGGGCTCTAAAGGAAGGGGGCTCTAAAGGAAGGGGGTGGGGGGGGAGAATACCTACAGGGGGGCTCTAAAGGAAGGGGGTGGGGGGAGAATACCTACAGGGGGGCTCTAAAGGAAGGGGGGGGGGGAAGAATACCTACAGGGGGCTCTAAAGGAAGGGGGTGGAGGAGGAGAATACCTACAGGGGGGGTCTAAGGGAAGGGGGTGGGGGGGAATACCTACAGGGGGCTCTAAAGGAAAGGGGTGGAGGGGGGGGATTACCTACAGGTGGGCTCTAAAGGAAGGGGGTGGGGAGAGAGAATACCTACAGGGGGCTCTAAAGGAAGGGGGGGGGGGAGAATACCTACAGGGGGCTCTAAAGGAAGGGGGTGTGGGGGGGAGAATACCTACAGGGGGGCTCTAAAGGAAGGGGGTGGGGGGAGAATACCTACAGGGGGCTCTAACGGAAAGGGGGTGGGGGGAATACCTACAGGGGGGCTCTAAAGGAATGGGGTGTGGGGGGGAGAATACCTACAGGGGGGCTCTAAAGGAAGGGGGGCTCTAAAGGAAGGGGGTGGGGGGAGAATACCTACAGGGGGGCTCTAAAGGAAGGGGGGTGGTGGGGGAGAATACCTACAGGGGGGCTCTAAAGGAAGTGGTGGGGGGGAGAATACCTACGGGGGGCTCTTAAGGAATGGGTGGGGGGGGGAGAATACCTACCAGGGGGCTCTAAAGGAAAGGGGGGGGGAGAATACCTACAGGGGGCTCTAAAGGAAGAGGGGGGGAAGAATACCTACAGGGGGCTCTCTAAAGGAAGGGGGGAGCACTATACCTACAGGAGGCTTTGAAGGGGGGGAGAACTATACCTACAGGGGGCTCTAAAGGGGGGGGGGAAACTATGCCTACAGGGGGCCCTAAAGGGGGGGAGGAGAAATATGCCTACAGGGAGCCCTAATGCTTGGGGGGGGGAGAACAATGCCTACAGAGGGTCTCTAATCTACAGGGGGGACGATTCTGCCTACAGGGGGCCCTAATCTACAGGGGGGACTATTCTGCCCTACAAGGGGGCCCTAATTTTACAGGGGGATATTCTGCCTACAAGGGGGCCCTAATCTACAAAGGGGACTATTCTGTCTACAAGGGGGCTCTAATCTACAGGGGGGAACTATTCTACCTACAAGGGGGCTCTAATCTACAGGGGGGAACTATTCTGCCTACAGGGGGGAACTATTCTGCCTACAGGGGGGACTATTCTGCCTACAGGGGGCTCTAATCTGCAGGGGGGGGCTATTCTGCCCAAAAGGGGGCTCTAATCTACAGGGGGGGATTATTCTGCCTACAAGGGGGCTCTGATTTACAGGGGGGACTATTCTGCCTACAAGGGGGTCTTTAAACTACAGGGGGGGAACTATTCTGCCTACAAGGGGGCCCTAATCTACAGGGGGGGGACTTTTCTGCCTACAATGGGACACTAATCTACAGAGGGCCCTATTCTACCTACAGGGGTGGCCTAAGCTACAGGGGGCCCCCATTCTACCTACATAGGAACCCTAAACTACTGCCCGGGGGCCCGAAGCTACCTACATCTCCTTAAGCTACCTAGCTACTGCCCGGTGGGTGCTAAGCTACCTAGCTACCGCCCGGGGGCCCCGTTGTACCTACATACCGACTGGGGGAGCCCCATAATTACCAGGGGGTAATTCTTACCATTTGGGAGATTATAAATGGGGAGTTTGTATATGAGGGGAGGGGGCACTCACTTGGGAAAATGATTAAAAAAGTGAGGAGTCTCAGGTATTTGTGTTGTAAATTCTACAGGGACGAGTGGTGGACGGAGGAAGTCATCATGGAGGTCTGGACCGAATAGAGAAGAACAGAGAAAGTGAACGACTCAACAGACAAGACGTCACCTGTGAGGCCCTAAATGTAAGTAAACTGTTGGCAAAGCACCTGTGTATCTGATATCTACCACTATATGGTCACTGTATGGAGGTAATATACAGTCTGCAGAGCCTGTGTACACTAGTATATACCACTATATGGTCACTATATTGCGGTATTATTGGTCTTTGTGTATCAGTAATAGTGAAGGGGTATTATTCAGTCACTTTGTGGTCATGTTCTGGCGGTATAATCAGGTTCCTATGTAATAGCGTTATAAGTAATGTTGGTCTTGGTATAGTGGATTTGTTTGGTAGCAGTATGATGGTGATATGAATGGTGAGATATTTACCCTTTGTATTCTCCACATTACCTAACAGCATGTCCTGGTAAATGTTCGTGGTCAGGGAGGTGGGCAGGGGGGGAGCCCCCATCCAAAAGTTTGCTTTGGGGCCCTGGCTTCTCTAGTTACGCCCCTGTCCGACGCATATATGAATGCGGGTCGGCAAAGTGCGGCGCATTAGAGCTCCGACAGGCAGACCAATTTCAATGTGTTCTGTCTGTCGGAGGCATCGAAGTTTGGCCTGCATGTATAAGCGCACTTCGCGCCAACATACATCAGGTGCAGTTTTCATGAAAAAAAACATGAAAACAGGCGCTTTGACGCGCTGATCTTCATACATGTCTCCCCAAAATGCTAAATACGCCTCAGTTGTGTCACGGATGCCCCTGCGAACCTCATCCCGGGTCGCAGGCGCATCCGTTCCCCGCTGCCGAGCGGCGCTGCGACCCGCATGTCGGGTTGCGGGCGCGCTCATTCCCCTGCCTGTCCCCCTGCACACTTACCTGGCCACGCTCCTGCTGTAGTCTCTGTCCGGTAATTCGTTATTGCCGGTCGCTGCCCCTATTTTAGCCTGCCTCTTCCTGGTTACCATGCCAGATCTTCAGTGCCTTACCGCCTACGGAGAAAGCATTCTTTGAGTCTTGTCCTGATTACCGTGTACCGTACCTTCTTGCCTCCGTCCCTCGACCACGAACCTTTGCCACCTGTCCTGACCTTATTGCCTGTCCCCGACTAGGAACCTGCCTGATGATTCTGTACCACGCTACAACTCGGCTGCCACCGCAAGCAAGTCACATCAGGGGTAGCGACCTGGTAGACTCCCGCCGCAGCAAGTCCATCCCACTTTGCGGCGGGCTCTGGTGAAAACCGGAACCTACTTAGACTCCGCTCCCTGGCGAGGCTTAAACAATCGCTTGCGGTGGTCCAGTGGATCCACTACCGTGAACCGTGACAAGGTGCATGGCTGCTCTACTGGTCAGTACTAGTGCTGATATTTTTACAAGTTTATCATGTTCTTTATATGCCTTTGGACTACAAATTATTTACATAATGATACAGTTTCTGTAAGTTTATTACTCTGAAAATATAGTGATAATGTATTTGTGATCTTACAGCATATGACCATTATGTATTACTACCACTTACAGATAGTACTTTTATACTATGGATTGCTGCCACCTTATCCAGATAGTGTACTTTTATCCTTCCCTTACAGTACATCACAAATGTGAGTACAACCCTCTCATTTGTGTTAATATTGTATTATATCTTTTCATGGGACAACACTGTAGATATGACATTTTGATTAAAGGTAAAGTATTTGGTGTACAGCTTGTATAACAGTGTAAATTTGGTGTGCCCTCTAAATAACTTAACACACAGCCATCAATGTGTAAACCTCTGGCAACAAAAATGAATATATCCCTAAGTAAAAATGGACAAATTGTGCCCAAAGTGTCAATAATTCGTGTGGCCACCATTATTTTTGAGCACTGCCTTAACTCTCTTGGGCACAGAGTTCACTAGAGCTTCACAGGTTGCATTCTCCAGAATCCTCTTCTACTCCTCCATGACAAAATCATGGAGCTAGTGGATGTTGGAGAACCTGTGCTTCTCCACCTTCCATTTGAGGATGCACCACAGATGCTCCAGCACCTTTACTCTCATTTTCTTTAGCAATGCAGTGGTAGTGTTGGAGGTGTGTTTGGGGTCGTTATAATGTTGGAATACTGTCATGTGGCCCAGTTTCTGAAGGGAGAGAGTCATACTCTGCTTCACAGTACATGTTGGCTCTCATGGTTCCCTCAATGAACTGTAGCTTCCCACAACCAGTGGCACTAGTGCAGCCCCAAACCATGACACTGCCACCACCATGCTTGACTGAAGGCAAGACACATGTGTTAT
This sequence comes from Phyllomedusa bahiana, assembly GCA_025379985.1. Taxonomy (NCBI): domain Eukaryota; kingdom Metazoa; phylum Chordata; class Amphibia; order Anura; family Hylidae; genus Phyllomedusa; species Phyllomedusa bahiana. The sequence continues at coordinate 9,100 of JAODAL010020097.1, forward strand.
TTAACTCCTCACCTGGCTGCCACCACAAACGCTTGACACCATTTTAACCAAATAAGTTTATCTTGGTCTCATCAGACCACAGAACATGGTTAAAGGAATCCATGTCCTTAGTCTGCTTGTCTTCAGTAAACTGTTTGTGGGCTTTCTTGTAGATCATCTTTAGAAGAGGCTTCCTTCTGGAACATACAAACTGAAGGATGAAGGCGGCGCCCAGCTCAGGTGAGGCTAATCAACATCCGGACCGGGGATATGTAGTAGAAGAAATCTTTATTTTACAAACTCAGTGGTACAGCAGTACTCTAGGCTAAAATCCCGGATTTTAGCCTAGAGTACTGCTGTACCACTGAGTTTGTAAAATAAAGATTTCTTCCACTACGTATCCCCGGTACGGATGTTGATTAGCCTCACCTGAGCTGGGCGCCGCCTTCATCCTTCAGTTTGTATGTGCATTACCGCTAGAGCCGCGGAGGATCGGAAGATACAGGGAAGCAGGACATTGCCAGCTGTTTAAAATACGGCCGAAGTTGAAACTGTAAGGTGAGCCACTATATATGCTTCCTTCTGGAACAACAGCCATGCAGACCAAATTGATGCAGTGCTCGGTGTATGGTCTGAGCACTGACAGGCTGACCCTCCACCTCTTTAACCTCTGCAGCAATACTGGCAGCACTGATCTATCGATATGATGCTGAACATGGTGAGGCCTGTTCTGAGTGGAATTTGTCTTGTTAAACCATTGTATGGTCTTGGTCACTGTGCTGCAGCTCAGTTTCAGGTTGCTGGCAATATTCTTATAGCCTAGGCCATCTTTATGGAGAGCAGCAATTCTTTTTTTCAGATCCTCAGAGTTCTTTGCCATGATGTGCTATGTTGAACATCCAGTGATCAGTATGAGAAAGTGTGAAAGCAATAACACCAAATTTAGCACACCTGCTTCCCATTCACACCTGAGACCTTGTAACACTAATGAGTTACATGTGCTTGTGGAGGGAAAATGGTAAATTGGGCACAATTAGTTCATTTCCCCTTAGGGCTATGCTCACTTTTGTTGCTAGTGGTTTAAACATTGATGACTGTGTGTTGAGTTATTTTGAGGGTACACGAAATTTACATGGTTATACAAATTGTACACTGACTACTTTACATTGTATAAAGATATAATATAGTATTTACAAAAATGTGAGGGGTGCACTCACTTTTTTGAGTTAGTGTATAAATAAAATATTTTATCGCTTATGTATGGTCTCTTTTGTTGGCTTAATCAATAAAGTCCTGGAAGGTTGTTACAGGTATATGGAGCCAAGCTGACTACAGTGCATTCCACAACAGTTTGAGGGTGTGTGCTGGAGGATCTATTGAATAAATACGATGATCAAGGTGGTCCTAGAGATGCTCAATTGAGTTCAAGTCTGGGGATTTAATAGGTCAGGGTATTATTTGGAATTCTTGGTCATTGACCAATGTTGAACATTTCAAGCTGTGTGAAATGTCACACTGTCCTGCTGGAGAATCCCATCTGTCCCAGGAAAGACAAGCAGCATGTTTGGGTGGTGTGAACAGGTTTTAAGTTAATGTGCAGTTTTTTATCATCTAATTGTTCCCCTAGCAGTGGGGTGTGTTAGCTGCTGCTCAGTTATTAGCTGCACTTGTTATTTTTTCCCAGGTAGCATACAGGCCAGAGATGCCTATTACTTGGTTCAGTCTAGTCCAGCCATTGAGCTGTGAATATGGCCCCAAAAAATTGTCGTGTTTTTTTTATGGATTCATGCCCAAATCAGTTGAAAGTGTCTTCTACATGGATGATTGAGCCCCCAAAACATTTTCAGGACTATAACTTTGCCACCACCAGCTTGGGTTTTTACAGTAATAGTTGTAGGGTGTTTGTTTTCTGATGTTTTGCGCCTGACATACCAATCTCCATCCGTTCGATAAAGCAGAAAATGTGACTCATTGGAAAATGCAAACCTTTACCAAATAGAGGAATGCTGCCTTGAACATTGAAGCCTTTTCTGAAGTTTGTCTGGATCCACAAGGTTTTACAAAGAAATCTGCAACATCTGTAAAGGAATTATGGATTTTAACTATTGAAGTCACATAGGAAAATCCTCAGTTAATCTGTACTGCATTGCAACAGAGATTGACATTTAAGATTACACCATGGGTCATGTTATACTTGGATTCTGTACCATATGGGTGAATTTGTAAAAAATGTCACTCACTTTTCTGCAATTGTAATACACTGAATATTTTATAACAAAAAAAACTTCAAAAAAGCCACAGAAAATCTTGAAATCCCCATGAGTGCTGAAAATTACACTCAAAATACATCATACAACACACATACACATACATGTTCACACTTCTTACCTAGTATGCAGCAAGTCTCTGCAGACTTGCTGCTCCATCCTGTGGCTTTTGAACCTCCAGATCCGTTCACGTGTCCCTATTTCTGCAGGTCCCACAGCCCCCTCCTATATACATATGTGCCCAGAGATGTGGTTACAGTTTTGTTTATTTGTAGAAAAAACAGGAACATACAATAATCCTTAAAGACACAAGTGTGTGGAGTGATGTGCAGAACTGCAGGGCTGGAGGCTAAATTGTCTGCCTGAAGTCCTGGCAGATTGCCACCTGACGCATGAGGGGATACTTAGCTCCCCTGATAGACGGTACAGCCCTGCGTGAAATAATCGATGTTATTAATTTTACCTGTTTTATCGTTATGGCTAATCAGTGTAAGATCTCAATAATTTATAATATTAACAATTAAATCTGTGAAATCAAAGCTGCCTATTTGCAAATAAAATCATGAATGCTTTGTTTTCTGTTAATCAGAGTGAAAGGATCCTAACTGAATCCACAGTTACACAATAAAGCATGTACATGTCATGCACAACTGCTTAAATAAGTTTTCTCACAACAATGATTAGCTTTCAACATGTAGGGACAAGTAATTGAAGACATTTCATAAATACATTGTTCTTTTGATATTACAATGGCCAGTAGATGAGAGATATTTTTTCTGCTCTGAATGCACAAATGTTTCTCTAGGTTACCATCCATGTTTGCCTTCCTGATTAGACAGAGAACAGAGAGTGACATCACCATGGCTGTCAGAGAACAGTCTTTATCTCTAACAAGATTAGATTGTTTACTTTTGAAAAGTACTTGTTTTCACTTCTGGGAGGTCAGTAGTGTTGCTTACTTACAGATTAAATCCCCTTTATAATGCCTCTGTAATGTTAAAATAGGAATAGCAGAGTTGGTATGTAATCTTTGCAATAGCATCACCCACAGCCTGACTAGACAGTGACTCTGTGAAACTGAATGATCAGAAAATCCCTTTTAATATAGGAACAGCAAACAACTTCCTCCCTTATAAACAGAGATTGCAGCAAAAAAGAGCAGCGTAGGGAAATACTTTTCCTTGAAATGGCTTTTGGGCAGTTTCTACATATTGATGCTGTTATATACTGATAGTCTGGGACTGGAGCTTGAAAAATACATTCAAATTAATAATTTCATGAAATGCACTTTCTCACTCTCCAAGTCCAATTTTGAGGATGTTATCAATATAAATGGAGACTATTTCTGCACTGTGGATTCATAGTATCATTTTTTTGAAGTTTTGCTCCAAGAATTGTTTATGATCTACTCATTCATTCCTGATGAATAATGACAGCTTTATATGCAGTGTAGTAGGAGGGTAAGCAATGGTCTCATGCTGTATGAACATAGTAGGATGATTTGATGGTTTGTGGCCATTATTTCTCATTAGCTTCATGTGACAGGAACTTGAGTTAAAATGTCACAACTGCCAGATTTTCTTTTCTCCTCATACCATTAGAGCTTGAGCACTGGGAGTAATAAATGAAATCTTTAGCATTTTTGGAATCATCATTTCATACTTCTGCTCATTTTTATTTTTAGATGTTTTCTTGTTTTGCAGTTGATAAGTTTGGAAACAGAATCATTCTGTAACTTAAATTTCCCTCATGTGAATAAATTGACAAGTATTTTATTCATTAGAGCATCTTAATTATAAAGTGGGATGCAGATTCATTCACTATATTTGTTTACAAAACAACTCAGAACTGACCAACAATTGACCAGACAGTTAACAAAAGAAAAAAAGATGCCTCCCTAGTGTGTAGGGAATTTCCAAACAACCAATAATCAATCAAGTATACAGAGAAAAAATACTTTGTTTAAATCACACATTTATTAAAGAAAAATATATACAATGTATGTGACCAATGAGTAATAATAACACAGACAACATCAAACAAAAAGAGGAAAATTAAATACATAACCACAAGACTAAGAAAAATAACAAGAAGGTTTTTTACATAAAAAAATTAACTCCACAATTTATAATACAAAGCCCAAAAGTAACATATAATGGGATAAACAGAAAATAAGCATAGTGCCACAAATATCCCCAAAAAAAAACACAAAACAAGGAGAGGAGAGAACAAAAAATCACATAGTTTGAGGATACCCACCAGTTATACCTGGCGTGCATTTCACCTGAATCTCAACTTCATCTGGGAGCAATGATCAATGTGATGCCTCTTCTCCTTAAAACCAACTCCTAACCAATCAGAATAAGATGTCATCAATAAATGCCAGTCAATAGGACATAAACACATCATTAGTCAGACAGACTTCCTTCTGACATGAAAGTCATATGACATATAAAAGAAATAATGAAATAGTATTACATGAATATCAAATGACCAAGGTACAATGCCTTGCGAAAGTGTTCAGCCCCCTTGAACTTTTCAACCTTTTGCTAAATTTCAGGCTTCAAACATAAAGATATAAAATTTTATTTTTGCTGCGAAGAATCACCAACAAGTAGGACACAATTGTGAAGTGGAACAAAATTTATTGGATATTTTCAACTTTTGTAAAAAGGAAAAAACTGAAAAGCGGGGCGTGCAAAATTATTCGGCCCCTTTACTCTCAGTGCTGCAAAGTCCCTCCAGAAGTTCACTGAGGATCTCTGAATGATCCGATGTTGTCCTAAATGACTGATGATGACAAATATAATCCACCTGTGTGTAATCAAGTCTCCGTATAAATGCACCTGCTCTGTGATAGTCTGATGGACGGTCATAATAATATGGCTCTAAATTTTTTTTGCTCTTTGCCTTCTGAAAGCCATAACTTTTTTACTTTTCCACCTACATAGACATATGAGGGCTTTTATTTTGCGGGACAAGTTGTACTTTCTAGTGGTGTTATTCATATTACTATAGAATATAATAGAAAATGGCAAAAAAATTCTAAGTGGGGAAAAATGTGAAAAAAAATGTACTTGCGCCATGTTTGCGGGAGGTTTGTTTTTATGGAGTTTATTCTTCTGTAAAAATGAGGTGTTAGCTGAATTCTACGGGTTGATACGCATCCGGCAATACCAAACATGTAGGGTTTCCGTTATGTTTTGGTACCGTAAAAAAATTCCAAACATTTTCTATTCTTGAAATTTGCGCTGCGGCGCCATTTTGTGTGACCAATAACTTTTTTGTACTAACACCTACGGACTTCAGTGAGGCAGCATTTTTTGCGGGCAGATGTGTACTTTTTAATGCTAGCACTTTGAAATGGATGCGACTTTTTTGATTACTTTTATTCCAATTTTTATGTGACGTGAAATGACAAAAAAAACACAATTTTGGCGTTTGGAATTTTTTTTCTTCTACGGTGTTCAGCGTACGAGATAAATTATATTATATTTTTGTAGATCGGACTTTTTCGGACGCGGCAATACCAAATATGTGTAACTTTTTTATATTTTATTTTTTTTATTTGTGAAATGGGGAAAGGGGCTGATTTGAACTTTTAATACTTTTTTTTGTACTTTAAAAACTTTATTTATTTTTTTATTTTTTTTATTTTAAGTTTTTGCCCCCCTATAGTGCTTGACCACATTGGATCGATCATAATACACCTAATGCATTGCATAGGCAATGCTTTAGGGGTACAAATATGGGGGTTTTTTCTCCACTTCCTGTCTGGGGACGGAATGGGGCAAACAGGAACATGACAGCGATCAAGCCTTCAAAGGCTCTGCGCGCCATGTTACCCCCGGGACGCCGACTCACTGCTGATGTCCCGACGGGCTGAAAACCGTGCGGGGCCCCACCATTTTTCAGTCAAAAAGACCCGGGCCATCTTCCGCCGGGGCCCAGGGGTTAAAACAGGCAAGCGGGGCGACGCCCCTGCCTGCGCGTAACCGCCGGTGTTAGCTCGATTACCACTACCCCCGGGAGGCTGAAAACGGATCCTCCGCGACCCCTTTTCAAAGCCCTTGACGGCGTTTTTGACTACTCATCATCAATCTTTTGTAAAGGGGTTAAAAGTCAGAAGCATCATAAACCCAAAGGGAAACAACCGGCAGGTCCATGAACTGTTGTGAAAAGAAAAAAACGGATTTGGATAAAAAAAAGATTCCCAAACTTTAAACACCCCCAAGAGCACTGGCAAGCAATAAAATTGAAATGGAAGGAGTTTCAGACCACTGCAAATCTACCAAACCAGGCTGTCCCCAAACTTCATCTCAAACAAGGAAAACTGATCGAGATCCCAGCCAAGAGGCCCCCATGATCACCTGGATGAACTCTAAGATCACAGCTGAGGTGGGAAAGCTTCCATGACAAAAAACAGTCGTACACTGCACAAATCGGGCCCTTTTAGGAAGAGGGCAAAAAAGCCTTTCTCAAAGATACCATAAAAAGTTTTTTTTAAAGTTTCCCCACAAGCCCCCTGGGGGAACCCAAAACTTTGGGGAAAAAGGGGGTTTCAGAAGATGAAACCAAAATCAAACTTTTTGGCCACAAGCAAAACAATATGTGTGGTTAAAAGCAACACACTCATCACCCAACACACCTCCCCATGCAAACATGGGGTGGCAGCATCAGGTTTTTGGGCCTGCTTTACTTCAGCAGGGATAGGGGAAAAAGGGTTTAAAAAATTGATGGAAGAGGGAGGGACCCAAAATGCAGGACCATTCTGGAAAAAATCTGTTGGTTTCCGCAAAAGACCAGAGACTGGGGCGGAGTTTTAAATTTTCCCAAAAGACAAACCCCAAAACATAAAGAAAAATCTAAAAGGGAATGGTTCACAAATAAACGTTCCAGGTGTTAAATGCCAAGTCAAATCCAGACCTGAACCAATCGAGAATCGGGGAAAGACCCTGAAAACTCTGTCACAAACCCTCCATCCAACCTCACTGAGCTCCATTTTTCACAAAACCTCTCCACCAACCCCACTATGTCGAGTTTTTTTCCAAGGAAGAAGGGGCAAGAATTTCATCCCTCATGTCAAAACTGATTGAACAAACCCCAAGCGACTTGCAGCTTAATTCAGCAAAGGTGGTCACAAAGATTAACTTAAAGGGCCAAAAATTTTGCCCCCGCCTCATTTTTCAGTTTTTTTATTTTTTACAAAAATTTTAAATATCCAATACATTTCTTTCCACTTCACAATTGTGCCCCCACTTGTTTGTTGATTCTTCAAAAAAAATTAAAAATTTTAATCTTTTATTTTCGAAGCCTGAAAGAGCAGAAGGTTGAAAAGTTCAAGGGGCCAAAATTTTCACAAGGCACTGTAATCGTATTATATGGTAATTATATGATTATCGATAGCGTCATCCATATTGACAGAATATTAAACATAAAATGTGACTTAATGCCAGATAAACAAATTCCTAAAAAATAAATAATAAAATGTGAATCTGGCTACAAAAAAGCAATACATGCTGGACCAGAAAACTCCAAAATACATAATGTAAGTAAACATCAGAACAACAGAATCCTACAGAACTAGTAACAGAATGTAAACCTGACTTCAAAAAAATTATCCCAACAAAAGGGGATTAAACGAGTAAAAAAAAGAAAAAGGTGTAAATCTGGCTACAAAAAAATGGGCAACAGATCAAATAACAAACAGTGTGTATGCGTAAAAGCGACGTGCAAGTAATAGATAAAAAATCAAAATTTTAGGGCTACCATATGATATGCTAAAACCCCTTTACTGAATTTTCATGAGTCGCTATGAAAAAAAGGGGTTAATGTACGGATTTCTCCGCAATCCCGCTATACAGAAAAATGACTATTATTTTGGCATTATTGTAAAGTTAGGCATTTATTGCAGCTTTCCTTCACAGAAAGATTCTGTTCTACTTACGCTATTAAATCTCTATATATATTTAGAGATGGGCGAATTTCTCAAAATTAAATTGGGTCATTTCGCCAATTTCCGTAAAAATTTCTTTGGGTCCAATTACTTTCACGAATTGCATTACAAAACACTATTTCCAGGCCAAAGAGCCTGCGGGGGGCGTAAACTTTTGCCATGCTTAAATATGAAAGGGGGAGCTTTGGTTTAGTCTTCAACAATTTTGTGTTTTAGATGAACGCACATGACGCCCCCGGGTCTTAGAATCGCTTCACTATAAAATTTCCTGGCATTTAAAGGGCAAAACGACCAAAAAACTCAAGCGGGAAGTAGCCTTTAAAAAGTCATGCCAGTGAAAGCGGGAAAAAAACAAGCTGAGAGCTCAGGGGGCAACATTAGTGCAAGTGTGAGTGACACGAGCCACACAGCATGAGTCAACAGTGGCACAATGACTTTCTGGATGGCAAAAGAGGGGGAGGCCACAGAGGGGCACAATGACTGGAGCGGAGGGCACGGCGGCAGCAGCATAGGTCAGGCACGGGCACAATGACATTCGGAGGTGGAAAAACATACAGGCCACAAGTGGCACAATACACAGTTGGAGGTCACGTACACACATGAGGTCGGCAGGGCCCAATCTCATTCGGGGAGGTGGCAAAACTGGAGAAGCCACAGAGGGGCACAAGACAGAGAGGGAAAGGCAGGGCACACACATGGGGTTCAGACAGGGGGACAATACATTCTGGGGGGAAAAACGGGAGGGGGCCACAGAGTGGCACAATACGAGATGGAGGTCAGGGCGGCAGCAGCATGCTCGGCAGGGGGCACAAAAACATTCTGGAGGTGGCAAAACAGTACAGGCCACAGAGTGCACAATACACGTGTGGAGGTAGGGAAAAAAGCACATGGGGCAGGCAGTGCACAATCACATTCAGGGTGCAAAAACGGGAGTAGGCCACAGAGGGCACAATACAAGAGTGGGGCACGGCAGCACAGCATGGGGCAGACAGTGGCAAAATGACACGTGGAGGTCACGAGCAGCCACAGCACAATGAGGTAAAACAGGGGCCCACAATGACATTCGGGGGTCAAAAAAAAGTAGGCCACAGATGGCCAAGACAAGATTTGAGGTGACGGCGGAAGGAGCAACAACATAAAGGCAAGAGGGCACAGTGACAAGTGGGATGTCCGGCACCACAACAGCAGCACAGATGAGTTCAAGAGTGCAAATTACAGATTTGATGGGGGCAATACCACCCGGGTAAAGATGGGGGTAGGAGATTGGAAACTGTCACAGATTTGGCATCAGGCGGGTGGGCATCAAATAGTGGCCAGGCAGGTATTTTGAACCCAACTGACCCTAAGGCATTGGGTGTGGAAATCCGGGCCGACCCACGCCTAAAATTTATCCGACAAAGTCAGTCGTTCCACATTTCCCGGGGAAAAGGGGGTTCTCCTTGGATAACGAGGGCCCCCCGCCGCACTGAAGACTCGCTCTGATGCCACACTACGGCCCGGGCCCAACACCTTCTCCACTGCAAACTCGGCAATTTGCGGCCAACATCCATTTTTGGCTCCCAGTACCCCAGGGGATCTTCTAACGGGGTGGCAAGTGTTTCCCAAGGGGCCACCACCTGGGGTTCGGGGACTGCCCCAGGCCCCTTTTCTGCGCTGGCGACTACCCTCCTCCTAGACGGGTAAGGAAGCGCTAAACAGTGATTTCAGCTTGGGTTCTGCTGTGGAGCTGGACTGCTCATACCCCCCCACCTTCCCCAGCGCCGCCAGAGACGGAGCGCTGGGAACCCCCGTCAACCTGTCAGAGGAGGACATCCGCCATAGGCAGTGACCAGACTACGGGGGTTTCCCTAATATTTAATTTGTCCCCCTCCCAATAGCTGGGAAAAAGGCTCCCATTTTGGGGACCGTAGCGAGGGTCCAATAGGGTGGAAGCCAGAAGTCTCCCTCCCGGATGGTGAATTCGGCTGTCACTAGCCAGGCAAATCAATCTGCGGGCCTTTCTGCACAAGTGACTCCGGGGGGCCCCTCCCCCATTCCACAAACTGCCACTGCTTGCGGCATCGCCCCGTCTTCCTCATCTCCCACTACCCCCTCCAGCTGCCCTCTCCTCCTCTCTTGTCCCCCTGGGGAAAATCCACTTTTCACCAACAATGTTTCTGCTCCCAATGTCCTCCTCCTCCCCCCACCTCCTTTTTCAGCCCCCCTGCCAACAATTTTTTTTTTTTCAGCATCTTTTCCCAAGGACATGAAGCAGGAATGATTTTTCATCCCGATCCTGGCGACTGCAAAAACGTGGCCTCCTTAATGGCCCAACAAACGCAGGTGTCACGAAATGATTGCCACTGGCTGACATAAAATTTTACACAGGGAGTACTCCTGTCCGCCTGGATCTAAAAAAAATCGTTAATGGCCTTTCTTTTTCAACATCGGCCCAAATGGCAGGCTGAATTAAAATGGGTGGAAACATTGCATACAAGTGTTTGGGGAGGCCGTTCTGCCGCTGCAACTCAAGGGGGGGGTTTTCCTGGCTTTGTACGAATGGAAAATGCATGCACTTTCCTGGCCATTTTTCAAATCTTTGAAGACGGGGGAAGATTTCAGGAACCTTTTCACAACCAATTGAACCTGGGGTTTTCAGCGCGGACACCGTTCCTCCCATTTTCCGTCACCATGGTTCCGATTTGCATTGGCGCGAGAAAGCCACACATCGTTTTTTGCTCATGACCGGAGAAATTCCCCCCTGTGTTCTTCGTTCGCCGGGCAAGCGGTGTAGAACTGCTGACCCGCTTGCCCTACACGTGGGTATGTGGAGCAGTACTTTGGGGGCTGAGATGGGGGGTGGGGAGAGGGGGAGGCGCATTGGCGCAGGAGCCACATTTTGACAACGTGGAGGAGAAAGGGCGTCTCCGTCCAATTTGTTGGGGGCCGGGGCGGGGAAGCACATTCACCCGGGGGGGCCCTAAAGACTTTACTGGCCCCTGCCCGGGTTTACAGCTCCAATGTCTGCGCTCCCGGCACCTGGAACAAACCATAAGCTCAAGGACGGGCCCACTTTCTTTTCACTTTTTATGAAGTCTGGTACTCCCTTTTGGAAAAGAAATTATGGCTTGGAACTCTCCATCTCGGCCGACACAACCATTATTTCTCTAAGGGTGCAGTAAACCATTTGGAAAGGGGGGGACGCAGACCAACAATTTGGGACGGGAGCACGGTCAGCTGCTGCACCTTAGATTTTTTGTACGCATACTGTTGTCTCTTTGAATCGCCTCGCAACACTGCTGCCCATGATCGGGGAACAGGGGCACTTACCGAAGATATGCAAAGAGAAACAGCCCCTTCTACAGAGGTGGGGAGCCTTGACTGGCGCAAGGGATCGTGCCACGGCCGTTCTGCTCCTGTGGGGCAGGATGGGCCACCACATCTACCATGTTTTTCCCCCGGGCCCCCGATGGTGATGCTGCATTTGTTGATCAGGCCGGGTACCAATGTTAGCTCCCCGGGCCCCGCTTCACTTTCTGCCCACAGATTCTACATATACCATATTCGGGTCCTCCGGGTTTTTTAGCAAAGAACTGCCACACCGCCGAGATCTGATTTTTCCGCCAACGCCCGCACGAGTGACTACTACCGCCGCTGGGGGTCGCTGACCCCCCCGCTACTTTCTTGGGCCTGCGAAGCGGGGTTTTTTAACCCCGTGCCATTGGCCCCACCTGCACTGCGCTATCCTGCTACTCCCCCCGGCCCCCAGACCCCCTTGCTGGGTGCGCCGCGCCTACGCGCAAGCCCGACGCCCTCTTCTCCTGACGATGAAAGCCCTTGCTTTCACCCGGGTCCCAAATGCGGCCGGTACATCATATCTATTTGTTTTCATCGTCACTCTGTCCCATCACCCGGGCTTGGAATGCCGAGGCGACCCCTCACAACATGACCCCCATGCCACTCCAACACTAACTTTTCCCCCTACTGCAAGAAGCAGGGATATTGGCCCCCTTTTTTTCGCTGCCAAGTAGCCTGACTGCCACCTCAAATTATTCATCCCCGCTATATAGGCGCTGGGCCCAGCCCCATAGTAGATCTCTGCGAGGAACCGGGATGGGGGGGGGTAGGACAGGGGGGGCCGGACCCGCCCCGGGGGGGGGGCCATGCCAAAATTAGGGGTTTTGTCGACGTTCCCACCGACCTTGGGGGGTTTTCAGATGCACCTGGAAGGAAATGGGGTGACCTAGTCAACCATCAAGAACCCTTGGTTCCAACAACACACGGGCCCTAATGACAGCGGGAGTTCTGGCCTCACCGAGGACCCCTGCGCACGACCCCTTGCTGTGCTGCGACCTGGGCCTGTTCCCGGAATGTTTGTGCCACTGCCACTTTGCAGGTGCAAAAGGGCCCCCACCTCTCTGTCTGACAAAAGTTTTGTTCTAAAAAGTACGACATGTTTGATGAAGAATCTGAATGATAAATAACACCCTTATTTGACTCCAAATGAACCCCGTAACAAGCTTGGGACCCTTGAATAAATTGCGCTCCCCCAAAAAGGCCAGGAAAAATTGACTTTTATGTGCCGTTTAAAAACTCTGTTATTTTACTGAATTTAAAAAGGGTTTTAAATTTAAACCCTTTGGGTAAAATTTTGCTACAAATATCTTCTTTGGGGGTGAAAAAGAAAGTTTCTTTACTGATTTCAACTGCAGAAAAAAACTTGTTTTAACCCTTTGGGTGTAAATTGCGCCAAAGAATTGACCACCCCAAACCAATAGCTTTTTACGTGTTACAATGGCGTGTTTTTTTACGCTACACAACAAGAGATAAAATTGAATTAACCTTTGCTTTTAATTAGGCTACAGAAAAAAGAAATTTTTGGCGGTAAAAAAACGTTTTCCCTTTGGGGTCACCACACGAAAAAAACCTTAATTAACCCCCCGGATGAATTGCGCCAAAGAATTGAGCCACCACAAAATACTAAATTTTTACGGTTACAATGGGGTGTTTTTTTTACCTACACAACAAGAGATAAAATTGAATTAACCTTTTTCTTTTGAATTAGGCTAAGAAAAATTATATATTTTGGGGGAAAAAAACGGTTTCTTGATCACCACAGCTAAAAACAACGCTTAATTTAAACCCCCGGGTGTAAATTGCGCCAAAAAAATGGAGCCCCCCACAAACTAAGGTTGTAGCGTGTTACAATGCCGGTTTTTTACCACACAACAAGAGAAAAATTGTAATTAACCTTTCTTGGAATTAGGCTCAGGGAAAAATTTAATTTTTGGCGGTGAAAAAAACGGTTTCTTAGCACCACATCTTAAAAAAAACGCAAATTTAACCCCCGATTAAATTGCGCCAAAGAATTGAGCCCCCACAAACCCACCTAGCTTTGACGTGTTACAATGGGATTTTTTTACGCTACACAACAAAATAAAAATTTAATTAACCTTTGCCTGTAAATTAGGCTACAGGAAAAATTTTATATTTTTTCCGGGAAAAAAACTTTTCCTGGAGTCCCCACAGCTGAAAAACAACGCTTAATTAACCCTTGGAGTAAATTTCGCCCAAAAAATTTACACCAAAAAAAGTGGGATTTGTATTGGAAAAAAAGCGTTTCTTTAAATTAAACAACGGAACTGGCTTTAACCCCCTTGGATATTCAATTGCGTGAGCAATGGATTTAAAAAGTTAAAAGCAGCTGCAAGGGACGCACAAATATACAGATCCAATCCCAAAAAAATCAAAAAGAACGTTAAAAAACAGTCCGGACAAGCGAGACCCCCCCAAAAAAACCTGAAAAAATCATTCTTCAGTAAGAGCTATTACAACAGCCACGGGAGCACCTTCCCAAAACAGTACAGGAAGCGGTATGAGCTCCCCGCCGCGCCTACTTATATAGTGGGAGGACGTCACAAATTCCGCCGTTCTTGATTTCTTCATCTCTGCACTCATCAGGCTATGCCCTTCTTCCTCCCCGAGTTCTTTTTCCCCCTGTAACGCCCTGTGCTCGAGCCTTTTACAATGAAAACACACTTCGTTCACCCGAAGACCCCAAAGTTCGACTTCGTTTAGAACCCAAGTTTTTCCTAAAATTCAAACGAATTTTACTTTGTTAAATCAATTCGCCCCCTCTATATATATTGTGAAGCAACTTCAGGTGCAGGTTTCGTCACAGGAGGTTTTGGACTGGGGGGTCGGGGCCCACGGGGGTTGACTTGGGGGGCCCCCCCCACTTACATGAAAATAAATTTCGGCCCTTTTACATAAAGCGCCCATTTTACCACATAATCAGTTGGGAAAAAAAACTGTATTGTGTAGTCATAAACGAAAACACACATTTTCAGTCCCAACAATCGTAACACGGGGCCCAATACTCCATCCATATCCCCAGGGGGCCCCAAAAAGGGGGTACAGCCCCGGGACTCCTGTAGGGGGGCCCGTGAAATAAGGCAAGCAGGCCTCCTTATTCCCAGGGAGAACGAACCCGTGGCGCAGCCGCTAACCACTCAGGGTGGCCCCCAGTGTTGGCCCCCAGCTCCTGTGGGCCCCGAGGTAGTGCACATCTCCCCCCGGGGGCCGGCCGCCGCATCCGGTCTCGAACTAATGTCCCCACTCCCGGGGTGCTGGGGTTTAGCGGAGGAGCGCCACTACCCGTAAATAATTGAAGGGCAGCAGCCCATATTATAGCATTACTCCAGGGTCAGTTTTCCCCGACCCCCCAACCCCTTAGGGTACTAGGCCTCTAATTATGACTTTACCCCCCTCTCCCCCCCTGGGGGTTTTTTACGAGGTTGGGGGAAAGTAAAGAGATGCGGAAAAGTGAGGGTTCTAAAATATTTGTGGTAAATTTTGTAGGGAGATTGTGGCTGGGACAATCATCATGACGGTTCGAACGGATAGAGAAGAGAGGGAAAAAGAAACTCAAGAAAGAGAACGACTCTTCAGATAGGACGTCTCCGTGGTCCCTGATTTCAGGTTATTTACTTCTTACTGGATCGGCGTATTCACTGTAAGGTGTAACCCACTGGTGTCAATCACAAGTGGTCCCTATGGTGGGTTATATCGGCGTTATAAGTGGGGTTTTACATTTGGGGCCCGATTTAAAAAAGGGGAACACCTGACCCGTATAGTAGTTGACTTTACTTTCTTGCTGGGATTATTTTAAAATTGGGTGAGGGGCAGTTTGGGGCCCCCCTTTTTTTTAATTTTGGTATACAGGCGTTAGGGCCCTTTTAGAAGTTTGGGGGCCCCCCGTAGGTGTAAGGCTCCCTGTAGGTTTTAAAGGGGCCCCCGAGGGAGTTAGGGCCCCCTGTGGGATTATGGCCCCCTTTGACATCTGGCCCCCTTAGGTAGTTAGGGCCCCCTGTAGGTAGTCCCGGGCCCCCTTTCAAGCCAGGGCCTCCTCCATACCGGGCCCCCCCTTTTTGGTAGCCAGGGCCCCCTTCCATTACCAGGGCCCACCTTTTGGTACCAGGGCCCCCCCTTACATTATCGGGGGCCCCCCTTTAGGTGCCAGGGCCCCTTTCCATTATAAGGGCCCCCTTTAGGTAGCCAGGCCCCCTTCCATTAGTCAGGGCCCCCCTTTTAGGACCGGCCCCTTCCTTAGTCAGGGCTCCTTCCATTTGCCAGGGCCCCCCCAAAATACCAGGGCCCCTCTTCTATTTGCCCGGCCCCCCCTTTAGGTACCAGGGCCCCCTTTAGGGGCCAGGGGCCCCCCCCTTTTTGGTACCGGGGGCCCCTTCCATTAGTCAAGGCCCCCCTTTTAGGGGCCAGGGCCCCCCCCCTTAGTTTTTTTAATAAAGATAATTTAGTCGCTCACCCCCTTTTCAGGAATGAGCAGTTTGCCCATATCGCACGGTCCCTGCCCAGTTTTTACAGGATAAACCTTAGGGTTTAGATACACAATGGACCACGAAGACGGCATAAGGGGAAAGTGAAAATATAAATCACCATTTTTTCAGCTCATAGCACAGTTGTAAAAGCCACGTGAGACAGGGGGACAGAGAAAAAACCCTACGTCTAGACACAGAAAACTCCGACGCGTTTTTGCACATCTTGCCCATACTCAAGGGAAGTTAAACAAACACATTTCTAGCTATAACTATCACCAATTAAAACTTTAAAACATAAAATCATTCTCTTACCTGATGGAATTTCATAAACACAAGGGAAGCCGAACGTACATGTTGTTCTACCTCAGTCCGGGCAGATGACCATGTCGTCACCCAAAATGGGGAATCGACTGCGCCTTCAAATTTCACACGCCTGGGAAGGGGAAAAGGGGACTGCCACAAAAACAAAAAGTGATTTTTTTTATTAAACCGTTTTTAATTTTAATCATCTATGCTTGCCAGTTAAAGGGTAATACTAAAATACCGCAAACTTTTTTAGTAATCCCACTAAATCAAGGGAATTTTAACAAATTTGTACAGGAAAGGCTGTGATTTGGGTAAAATTACTGAAAACAAAAAAGTTTATTACGAAACACCTGTAGTTCCAATACATATGGCTCCCAAAAGGGTCCATAAAAAAAATACAACCCTTTCCTATGCACCCGATTTTATCAGCATAGGGTTTTTTCTCGAACTAGGCCCGTGGCTGGATGGGTTCACAGCCACTGGAAAAAAGGTCCCTGGATACTTTAAAAGATACAGCAGATGTCCTACAGAATTTAGAAGGCAAAATTTGGCAACGACAGTGGTCCTGGGTAACTTGTGATGTCACCTCGTTATATACTTCAATCCCACATCAAATAGCACTTCTAGCTGTAGAATTTCATCTCAAGCAATATAGTAATTATTCTACAGATCTCATTCAATACACTCTGTCCGTTACTAGTTTTCTAATGACGCATAACTTTTTTTCATTTGATGGTGACATTTATTTGCAGCTCACAGGGGTGTCAATTTATTATTATTATTATTATTATTTATTTTTTTGAGCGCCCTTGGTTCCAGAGCGCTGTACATTCAGGTTTCATACATAACATAGGTCAAACAAGTACAAGGTGACAAGTTACTAACTAACAACTGGTACAGAAGGAGAGAGGTCCCTGCCCGTGAGGGCTTACACTCTAAAAGGAAGGTGGGAAGAGACAAGTTTGGTGGCAGACATGGTTGTGGATATGTAGTGACAGCAGGTTATTGTTGGTTCTAGGCTCCTGAAGAGATGGGTTTTCAGGCTGCTTTTGAGGCTGGTGAGAGTGGGGGAGAGTCTGATGTGTTGGGGCAGTGAGTTTCCAGAGTGTGGTTGAAGCACGGGAGAAGTCTTGGAGGACGGTTGTGGGAGGAGCTGATAAGGGGAGAGCAGAGAAGAAGGTCCTGTGAGAGCGGAGGTTGCGTGACGGGAATATCTGGAGATTAGAGCAGAGATGTATGGAGGGAGAGGTCATGGAGAAGCCTTGTAGGTCATGGTTGCTAACTTGAACTGGATTCGCTGGCAATGGAAGCCAGTGAAGGGATTGGGAGAGGGAGTGGCAGAGGATTATCGAGGAGAGAGGTGAATCAGACGGGCAGCAGAGTTAAGGATAGGATTGGAGGGGAGCGAGGGTGCTAGCTGGGAGGCCGCAGAGAAGGATGTTGCAATAGTCTAGGCGTGAGATGACGAGGCATGGACGAGCATTTTTGTGCTTTCGAAGTTAAGGAATGAACGGATACGGGAGATATTTTTCAGGTGGAGGCGGCAGGTGGAGGTGAGGGTTGGATGTGCGTTTTGAAGGACAGATTGGAGTCAAGGGTTATCCCAAGGGAGCGGACTTGTAGAGCTGGTGAGAGAGTGTAGCCATTGACTGTGATAGAGAGATCAGTGGAGGGATGGAGTGGGACGTGGAAAAGATGATGAGTTCAGTTTTCTCCACGTTTAGCTTCAGGAGACGTGAGGAGAAGTAGGAGGATATGGACGAAAGACAGTCAGGATCCGGGAGTAGGAGAGGTAATATCTGGGCCGGAGATGTTAGAGTTTGGGTATCATCAGCATACAGGGGGTAATGAAAGCCATGCGATGCTAATAGTTTGATCCAGCCCAATATGTAGATTTGAAAAGAGTAGTGGGCCCAGGACAGACCCCTGGGGTACACCAACAGAGAGCGGGCAAGAGGAGGAGGTGGTGCGTGAGTGAGAGACGCTGAATGTCCGATCAGTGAGGTAGGAGGAAAATCCAGGAAAGGGCCAAGTCCCCTGATGCCGAGGGAGGAGAGGAATTTTGTATGAGGAGTGAGTGGTCGACAGTGTCAAAGGCGGAGGACAGGTCTAGGAGGAGAAGCACAGAGTAGTGGCGTGAGGCTTTGGCAGTTGCTAGGTCGTTGGTGACTTTTCGCCCTCATTGGCATATCTGGTAATGTCATGGTGGGAGTACATTTTCATATTTTCTTTAGATAATCCATTTTCCCAGTCACTGGTATGGTACGGCAGATACATCGATGACCTCCTTATTATTTGGGGGGGAGATGTATCTGCCGTGCCTGCCTTTGTGGAATATTTGAATCACAATTTATTTAATTTAAAATTTACTTTTTCGGTGGCTGGTTCGGAAATTTCCTTTCTGGATCTTGTTCTTATAGGAAGAGAAAATGAGAGAATAGCAAGTCATACAAATCGCAAGACCTTATCTGTCAATACGATATTGCATTACAGAAGCTTTCATCCACGTCATACACACAAAGCGATTCCTGTGGGAGAGATGTTTCGTGCAAAACGAAATTGCACAGATCCTTTGTCTTACCTCAGTGAGGAACAGCAAATACAAAAGAGACTTAAAAATAGAGGCTACCCACAATGGACATTAGATAGGGCATCAAAAATTGTATCACAAAAATCCCGGAATGAGATCATTAGTAGATGTCAACACAAAAACAAGAAACAGAGGGAAAAGGGAACTGTTTCACCCCCCTATTTGGTGTTAAAGTTTAGCCAACAGTACAAACAAATATGTAACATCATACGTGCTCATTTGCCCCTGTTAAAAGAGGACGAGATTTTGAATAAAATCTTATCACAGGGCTGTAACATTGTTTCCAAAAAATCTAAAACTTTAGGCAATATCTTATCCTCTCATGATCTAGTGAAAAAATCTAAACAAACTTGGTTACATCATACGGGATTTTATAAATGTGGCTCTGGCCAATGTAAAATGTGTAAAATAGCCAATCCCTGTAAATATTTCCTAAATCCGGAAACGGGACAAATTCATAATATTAAACAATTTATTAATTGCAACACCACATGTGTGGTGTATGCAATAGGATGTACAATTTGTATCATACTGTACATAGGTTCAACTATTAGAAAGCTAAAAGTAAGAATATTAGAACATCTGAATGATATAACTGCCACATCCTTACGTACCAAATCTAATGTGGCTAAACATGTTATAGAGAAACATAACTATGATTGGAGTTCATTACAGGTTTTTGGAATAGAGAGAATTTTTAAAGCCAGCAGAGGGGGGGATGTAGAGAAGAAGTTACGGGATAGAGAGGCAATGTGGATTTTCTCTTTAAATACTACATTTCCAAATGGGTTAAATTTTAAAAGAGAAACATTGTGTTACTACTAAGGTTTTTTCATTGTGTGTATTTGTTACTTATTAGGTAGCCCTTGTGACAGGAATATTTCAAATACATAGGGCATTAAATGTACATATAATGCTAATTGTCCTTTTCTTGTTATCGCTTTCCTTCCTTGTCCCGCTTTGATTGTTTCATTGTTTCTTTCTATATGAGTATTAGAGTGGCTTACTTGTAACTTCCTGTCTGGTCTTGTCTGTTAACACATGTTTTGATCTTAGGTCCGCCGTTTTTCTAAGTCCACTTTTTGTATTAGTGCGCATGTCCACTTTATGCCCTTAACAGGCTAGTGTGAATTCTTAGCAGTGCGCATGCTCGACTTGCCATTTGGGTGACGACATCCGTCATCTGACCGGACTGCAGTACGACACAACATGTGCTTCGGCGTTCCTATGTGTTTATGACAATTCCATACAGGTAAGAGAATGATTTTATGTAATTAAGTTTTTAATTGGTGATAGTATATAGCTAATGTGTTCTGTTTAACTATGCCATGAGTAAGGGCAAGATGTGCCCGAAACGCGTCGGAGATTTCTGTGTCTAGACGTCAGTGGTTTTTTCTCTGTCACCCTGTCTCACGTGGACTTTTACAACTGTGCCTATGAGCATGAATAAATTGGTGATTTTATATTTTCACATTCACCTTATGCCGTCTTCGCTGGTCCATTTGTGTATCTGAACCTAACCCCCTTCCATTAGCCAGCGCCCCTCTTTTTGGTAGTCAGGGCCCCCTTCCCTTTGCCATGGCCTCCCCTTTAGGTATGCAGGGCCCCTTCCATTAGCCAGGGCCCCCCTTTTCGGTAGTCAGGACCCCCTTCCATTAGTCAGGGCCCCCCTTTAGCTAGACAGGGCCCCCTTCCATTAGTCAGGGCCCCCCTTTAGCTAGTCAGGGCCCCCTTCCATTAGCCAGGGCCCCCCTTTTAGGTAGCCAGGGGCCCCTTCCATTAGCCAGGGCCCCCCTTTAGGTAGCCAGGGTCCCCTCCCATTAGCCAGGGCCCCCTTCCATTAGTTAGGGCTCCCCTTTAGGTAGCCAGGGCCCCCTTCCATTAGTCAGGTCCCCCATTTTAGGTAGCAAAGGCCCCCTTCCATTAGTCAGGGCCCCCCTTTAGGTATTTATCAATACCAAGCGCTGCTTAATTCTTATTATAACGGTCGACCAGGATCGCCTCGGTACAGGGAGTCTTTCCAGCAACCCTTATATCAGTTCATGAACAATAATTATCATCAAGGCGTGCAGTATATTTCCATAATCAAACTTTACTTTATATAAATAGTGAAAAACACAAGACAACTAGAAATTTTTAAAAACCTGGTGCCGTATCAGTTGCACAGTGGCATACGTCCAATATTTCTTTTCTTGAAGTCCCCAATCATTGTGTGTGGACTTCTGACAGAGCGGATAGTCGCTGTAGTACGTGCTGCGACGTTTCTACCTGCTGCGATACGGCACCAGGTTTTTAAAAATTTCTTGTTGTCTTGTGTTTTTCACTGATTTATATAAAGTAAAGTTTGCTTATGGAAATATCCTGCACGCCTTGATGATAATTATTGTTCATGAACCCCTCTTTAGGTAGCCAGGGCCCCCTCCATTAGCCAGGGCCCCCCTTTTAGGTAGCCAGGGCCCCCTTCCATTAGCCAGGGCCCTTCCATTAGTAAGGCCCTCCTTTAGGTAGCCAGTGCCCCCCTTTTAGGTAACCAGGGCCCCCTTCCATTTGTAAGGCCCCCCTTTAGGTAGCCAGGGCCCCCCTTTTAGGTAGCCAGGGCCCCCTTCCATTTGTAAGGCCCCCCTTTAGGTAGCCAGGGCCCCCCTTTTAGGTAGCCAGGGCCCCCTTCCATTAGCCAGGGCCCCTTTAGGTAGTGAAAAACAAAAAAAAACAGACAGCCACTGACCTCGCACCCGCTCCGGCTCCCGCCCGATCCGATCTCCCCGCCGGATGTCACTGCGCCGCCGACGTCAGCAGTAGGGGCCGGCGCCCGGCAGTCTGAAGGCCTAACGCCTTCAGCCTGCCAGAGCGGTCGGCGCTCGGCTCCGCTGACACCGCGCAGTGTTTGGAGTCGGGGACATTAGTCCCCAACTCCCGGGCCCAGTCTCTGAGCGCTCGGGACACAGGTCCCCGGGGAGCGACAGCACTTCCTTCGGGGCCCACAGGGATTCGGGGGGGAGGGCCACCAGGGGATTCACCGATCCCCCGGGGGCCCAGTCCGAGCCTGGTCACAGGATTGGTTGCAGCAGGAGATCTGCAACATGTGTGCCACTGAAATGCCTAGTCACAGTGGGGGAAGCCAACAGTTTGGGTTCAGTAATGCTTAAAGCAGCCATAAGTATTACTGCGATGCAGTTTATATGGACTGGCTTCCTTGGAACAGCTGTAGTGTTGGGTGGGAGTCCATTCCCACATTCCAGACCAGGTCTTACAGGCTTTTTAAAAGCCTGCTCCTTCAGGACACCAAGGCGGTGTGATTGGGCTTCTTTTTTGACATGTCCCTCCATATATGCTTCCATGATTTTTAATCATTTTTGGATCAAATAAATATTGGATGTTTTTATTCTATGGTTGGTCCTTTGTGCGCTGTCTTCACTACACTTCTGTAACGTGCTTACCAATTGCTGCTGGAGCAAAGGACGTGCGCCTGGGACCTTTAAAAAAATCCTGCAATATAGGTGAGCTGACTCTCTATATATTTTTTCGGTGTGATTGTTACCTGGAATGTGGACCAGTGACAGGGCTGAAGAGATGGCTCTTCTACATCCCCAGGATTGAGGGAAACTGGAAAAAGGAGGACTGGTAAAAGTGTAAGTTGGTGGCCACAGGTTTAGAGAGGGATGCTATATGTTTAGTGAGTGGCTTGATGGCTGAGGAGTTTGTTTATGTTTTGTGGAAGTGTGCTAACTGAGGTGAGATCTCGAAAGAAGCCATGTGTCGGAGTGACTTGTCATAACCGTTTTTACATCATTTTACACCAAAAGTAGTCTCAGTCATACTACTTTGAAATTGGTATGGATTTGTACGAAAGTTTTGTGCCAAACTTTGGCGCATTGTGGTGTGACATGCCCTTACATTATTGGTGCATTCAAAAGTGTAATTTCTGGTGTACAATGGGCCAAGTTTTGCCATTAGACCCTTCATACATATGTATTTACCTGTTCCAGCAGTAATGTGTCTGGATTTGCTGTACTGAAGCTATAAATGTGTAACTTCGTACAGTTGTAGTGCGACGCGCCTACAGTATGCCCACCGATCTTAGGTGCATTATAAAGTGCTTTGTAATGGGCGCTTTGTAATGCGCCTGATATAGAAGTGTGCCTGGTTAAAAATAAAGCAAAGTTTCGGGCTTAAAAGACGTCAGACATCTGGTGCAGCCCCGTTCATACATGTCGCCCTATGTGTTTCCCTCACTTTTAGTGTCCTAAAAAGAGATGCTATACTGGAAATATTCTCACCGAAAATAACTGTATAACTCCGTTCCAGCATGGGTTTATGAAGGATTGGTTCTGTCAAAATAATCTTATCGGCTCTTAAGGATTCAATCTTCAGAGGAGAAAAGCGTTCTTCACTGTGAGAACTGTAAATCTGTGGAATAGCCTGCCTGAGGAGCTGGTCACAGCAGGAACAGTTGGGAGTTTCAAGAAAGGCTTAAATAACTACCTGAAACTAAAGAACATTAATGCGTACATAGCCATGTAAAATTCTGGGTCCTGGCTGGTGGTGGTTCTGTGGTCAGAGATGGTTTTCGACTGGAGTAGATTGGTACTTGCCTTGTGGGTTTCAGGGCATTAACCAGTGGGGAGGCTGGACTTAAAATCCTTGTCTCAAGCCCTTCAACCACATTTTAACCACCATTGGTTGAACTTGATGGACAAGTGTCTTTTTTTCAAATTAACTATGTAAATATGTAACTATAAGGATGTTAGTTCTAGACTGGATCTGGTTTTATATTTGGATGTCATATATCTAGATTTCTCTAAGGCATTTGTTTCTGTGCGACATAAAAGGTTGGTATGTAAAATGAGTATGCTTGAACTAGGGGTAAATGCTTTCAAGTGGGTACATAAAAATGGCATTATAATTGTTTTTGTGTCACTTTTCAATCACGGACATTTATATATAGTTGATATAAAGTATTAGGATCATCGGGGGCAGGACTAAAAGTTGCATTTTGGGCTATTAGTATTTATTTTAATTGTATTTTATTTTTTTTGTGATTTTGTTACTTTGTTTTACATATTGTGCTCCCCATAAGGTCAGAAAGAAGCCTTTGGGGGGCATTTTAAAATCACTTTTTCTTTTTTATTTGGTGGGATTATTTCCCCTGTAACTGGGGCTGGTATATTAGCCCACGTAACAAAGGAATTCCAGGGGAAATACATCCACTGCCCTCACAGCAGAGCTGATCTGGGACTGATGAGACCCAGCAGCTCAGACACTTACCAAATTACCGGGCTTAAGGAGCACTGTACACACAGAGATCGAGAAGCCAGGCATGGTGATAAATCATCCCTGTCTTTTAAGTGGCGGGTCCAGCTATTGCTGATAGCTGGTTCTCCAACGGTACAGCTGTAAAATTAGTTTCAAGCTGCGCTCTTTGCATGGATGTTCCAGAACATCTGTGCAAAGATAAAATGCTGCTACCCGGACATTTATATTGTATGGGCAGTCAGCAAGTAGTTAAAGCTGTTTTTAAAGCTTGCATTTTATCCACCATACTAGTAACATTTTATTATTACTCCTCTTAATATCAGTAGAATATAGACAATGGTTCAGCTTACCCTCCAGGTAATTGTAGTTCGTTTCAAAGCTGGATAGATGCACGGTCCGCCGGGAGCCTTCACCGGTGCTAGTAATGAAGGATAAACTGGGAGAGACCAGCATCAAGAAGTGTGGACTGGAGACGACTTGTGCAGCTGTAGTTAAAACTTGATATCTTTATTCGGTTTCCATAAAAGTACGACAAAGTACAGATGAAGGCACCAACCGCTACATAGGGAAACGCACAATATAAGCGCTAGGTCAAACCAGACCGACGCGATTTCGCCCTAAATAAATTATTGGAAGAAGGAGTTGCAATGGGAGCCATCAGTAACGATTTGGCACAGAAACTTTATGTGGAATATCCCAAAACTCCAATTATATTCTCACTTCCCAAAGTATATAAGAGATTATTCCCACCACCACTTAGGCCTATCGTATCTGGGATAGGCTCCTTTAGCGAAAGACTCGGAGCATGGGTGGATGGCCTATTGCAACCCCTTACTACAAAACTACCTGGCTTTCTATGTGATACCAAGCAGGTTATCATGACTATTGAAAGGATAGACTGGCATGAAAACTTTATTTGGTTGTCATGCGATGTCACGGCTCTCTATCCTTCCATACTACACGACTTAGCCCTAGTCGCATTACAGAAATTTTTGGATAAATTTAGTTGTTATGAAAGTCATCTTAAAGAATTTATTATCATGGTAGTGGATTTTCTTTTAAAACATAACTTTTTCTCCTTCAATAATCAATTTTTCTTACAACTCAGGGGAGCTTCTATGGGAGCTAAATTCTCCCCCTACCTAGCTAATGTATACATGGGCATGTGGGAGGAGCTATTCCTGTTATCGGATACCAATGCCTTCTCCTCCCATATCAGGTGGTATGGTCGCTACCTTGACGATCTCCTCCTGATATGGGAGGGACCACCTGAAGATATTCCTGGCTTCATTAGTTATATTAATAAAAACCATATGAATCTTAAATTTACGCATCAAATAGGGAAAACGACAATAGATTTCTTGGATATCACCTTGGAGGGTTCTTACCATCAGAAAATTTGTGTTAAACCTTATAGTAAACCCTCCTCACAAAACTCTATATTGAGCGCATTGTCATGTCATCCTGGACACGTTGTCAGGAATATCCCTACTGGAGAGTTAATACGTACAAAACGAAATTGCAGCAAACAACAGAAATTTAAAATACAACAGGAGGTAGTACTGG
The DNA here is from genome assembly GCA_025379985.1 of Phyllomedusa bahiana. Classification (NCBI taxonomy): domain Eukaryota; kingdom Metazoa; phylum Chordata; class Amphibia; order Anura; family Hylidae; genus Phyllomedusa; species Phyllomedusa bahiana. The sequence continues at coordinate 34,834 of JAODAL010020097.1, forward strand.
ATAGATTACGATCACAAGGATATTCTGAAAAAGTATGAAATGATAGTAAAAATAAGGTGGAAAAAATCCCAAGAATGAAACTATTAAAGGAAAAACAAAATACCAGTCAACAAGATAAACTCTTTGATGGGATCACATTTAGCACTACATATTCTCCTCAGTATAATCAGATTGTTGAAATTATCAAAAAATACTTACCAATGCTTTATGCCGATCACCATTTGCGAGAGATAATACAAAGGGGAGTTAGATTTGTACCTAGAAAAGCCCCTAATATAGGATCAAATATATCTTCAAGCCTATACAGTAATGTTGATAAAAAAAGGAAAGATTTGGCTACATTGCAAGGGATCTTACAATTGTGGACATACCACCTGTTTAACCTGTGGTTATATGGAGACTGGTGATACATTTAGGTCCTTTGTTACCAATAGAGAATACAAAGTTCAACAGTATATCAACTGTAATAGTAAATATGTGGTGTACTTAATTTCATGCAATATTTGTCATTTACAATACGTTGGATGTACCACTAGAACATTAAAAACTCGAATTAGACAACACATTTCCGACGCACGTAAAGACATATGGCGACATAATATGTCTGCCGTCTCCAAACATTTTATAGAAATGCATGCTGGCAATACCACATCTCTTAGTTTTACAGGCATTGAGAGGGTTTTCCCATCGGAGAGGGGAGGTAATTTGAGAGACAAACTTTTGAATACAGAGGCTAGATGGATTTTTCTGTTGGGAACGAGACAACCAAATGGTCTTAATATTAGATATGACATATAATGCCATTACTGACCTCCCCCCTTTTCTTCTTTTGTTTCCCCACAAAATAGAATATAATATAACAAAATAATATATGGTCAGTAGATATAATTATATACTGGTTATATTCCCTCTATTTACAACATGTCATTTCAGCGTTAGCTCATTACATGGTTATGCTTATTGTTTTATTATTATTATTATTATAACGTATTAGGCACTTTTAAATATATTTAGATTTCTTTTGGCAACTGAAGAGTTAAGGACCGCTTACCAATTATCTACGTAGGTTCCGGTATCCTACTTAACTCACAGTGGCAATAGCAAACACCAGACCCTGAGTAACGCGTGGGTCTGGTTTGACCTAGCGCTTATATTGTGCGTTTCCCTATGTAGCGGTTGGTGCCTTCATCTGTACTTTGTCATACTTTTATGGAAACCGAATAAAGATATCAAGTTTTAACTACAGCTGCACAAGTCGTTTCCAGTCCACACTTCTTGATGCAGGTCTCTCCCAGTTTATTACTCCTCTTAATATATGACATATTTTTGGTTTTATAAAATGGTAGTTTAATGTGTTGCAGGATTTTAGTCAGTGAACTGTGCCAGCCAATGTTTATCTGTACCATCAACATTTATTTACATAATTCTTGATAAATGCAGAAACCTCCCTATAACTTTGTGAGCTGAGGTCAATCTGACCGTCGGGTCAATCGTGCATTTATATTAGTGCATGATTTGAAATTGCTAGATTTGAAAGTGATAGATTGTAAGTGGGTTTGAGAAATAGGACGGAAATGGGACAGGAGTGGGCATAAGGGGGCCAGGAGGATCACTTTTTTGTGAGTACCTGATCTATACACTCCACACCTCATTCACCATGCTCACTATTGCTGTCTCCCTCCTACTTTACCATCCAGTCTCAGCCACTGACAATTCTATCCATATCAGTGCCTCTCTCCTACCCTCACCCATGTATACATCACACACACTTTTCTCCCTTTTCAACCACCACAAATCATCTGCTTGCATAGTGCCTCAAATACGCCGCTTATACACATCACTTAACCCCCTGCTGTCGCTTTTCATTCTCCTGCTTCTCGCTGCAGGAGACATCTCCCCGAACCCCTCCTTCCTTTACTGCTCATCCCCCCCTCCTCCTCTGCCTCCCATTAGAAATCCTGCTAACCCCCTTGCTATTCACTGTACTTCTTTTTCTGCACCTTTTAAATGTGTTTCTTTTGGAACGCCCGATCTTTTGGCAACAAAACTCATGCTGTTCATGACCTGTTTCTTTCTCACTCCCTCAACCCCCCTAGCTCTCACAGAAACATTGCTCCAGCACTCTGACACCGCTTCCCTTGCCGCTCCTCACCTATGGGGGGTACACTTCACCCACACCCCCGACCTGAGAACGGGCCGAGTGGAGGAGTTGGCATACTTCTCTCTCCACACTGCACTTCCAGGTCATTCCCCCTGTACCCTCCCTCACTTTCCCTTCCTTTGGGTCCACACCTCAGACTCTTCCGGCCATTTTCTCTCAGAGTCACGGTTGTGTACAGACCCCCGGCTTTACCCCGCCAGTTTTCTGGATCATTTTGCCCTGGCTCCCTTATTTCCTCTCTACTGAAACCCACTCTCATCATGGGGGGATTTCAACATCCCCATTGATGACCCATGTCCCCTTTTCGGCCTCTCAGTTCCTTTCACTGACCTCTTCTCTTGGCCTCCCCGCAGTTTACAGACTCTCCCACCCACAAGGATGGGAACTCACTTGATCTAGTTTTCTGTCGTTCTTTCATCAATTTCTAACCTCAATTAATTCTCCTTTAGCTCTCTGCCGATCATAACCTCATCTCTTTTATTATCAATATTTTGCAGCCCTCTCGACCACCTGCCCGTCTTTCCCATTCAGAAATATCCGCTCCATTAACACTCAGGAACTCACAGACACCTTTACAGTCCTCACTCCCCCCAAATCTCCCCCCCTTCCTGCCCTGACCTGGCTGTTAAATTTACAATGAAATGCTCTCATCCACCCAAGACATGTTGGCACCACTCACACACCGCACCACCAGAGTCAGACACCACAGCCATGGACACTCCTCAGACTCGCCATCTGCAGCGCTGTTCCGGGTGTGCGGAAGCGTTGTGGAGAAAGTGAAAGATACGTGCAGACTTTCTCCACTATAATTCATGCTCAGGACTTACCAAACTGCCCCCCCACTGCGCCAAACCAAATATTTCACCTGCCTCATCTCCACATTACACAACAACCCAAAACGCCTGTTCGAAAACCCTTCCACTCCCTCCTCAGGCCAAGCTCAGGCCCCAGTCACTGACCCTGTGCTGAAGACGTGGCCACTCACTTCAAAGACAAAATTAAACAGTACCGGCATAACATCTCATCTCAAAACCCAAGCAGAACCCATCCTGTCCTCCCCAAAACATCCTCTAGTCTGTCTCAGCTCTTGACCCAACACAGAAGAAGAAGGGTCCAGACTTCTCCTGTCTGCTCGCCCCACCACCTGCTCTAGTGACCCCATTCCCTGCCCACCTTCTCCAGTCTATTTCTCCAGCGATCCTCTCTCACCTTACTGCAACCCTTCAACCTCTCCTTCCCCACTGGGATTTTCCATCCTCCTTTAAACAGGCTGCTATCACCCCTTTACTAAAAAAGCCCTCTCTGGACCCATCTGTGCTGCTAATTAACCGACCGGTATTTTATCTGCCCTTCATCTCTAAACTCCTGGAACGCTTGGTCTACTCCCGTTTAATTTCCCTATCTCTCCGCTAAACTCTTCTCGATCCTCTACAATCAGGTTTCCGCACCCTACACTCCACAGAAACTGCTCTAATTAAAGTCTCTAACGATCTCCACAATGCTAAATCTCAGGGTAAATACTCGTTGTTGGTTCTTCTGGATCTCTCTGCAGCATTTGACAATGTGGATCACCATCTTCTCCTCAGCATGCTCCGTGCAATTGGCATCCAGGACACCGCTCTCTTTTTGGTTCTCTTCCTACCTCTCGGACCGCTTCTTCAGTGTTCATTTGCAGGTTCTATTTTTTCTCCTCTCCCTCCTTTCTGTTGGGGTCCCTCAGGGGTCCAGTTCTTGGTCCACTCCCCCTTCTCAATCTATACAGCCCCATTGGCCAAACAAACAGTAGAATTGGCTTCCAGTACCATCTCTATGGGGATGACACCCAATTTTACACCTCTTCCCGAGACCTCACTCCTGCCCTGCTAAAAGAACACCAGTGATTGTCTGTCCGCTGTCTTCTTTACATCATTCCTCTCTCTATCTCCAACTAAACCTCACTAAAACTGAACTTCTTGTCTTTCCCCCATCTACTAACCAACCCCATCTGCTATTTCTCTCCAGTATGTGGCCACCACTATAACACCTAGGCAGCAGGCCCGATGTCTTGGGGTTATTCTAGACTCTGATCTGTCGTTTCACCACCTTATATCCAATCCCTTGCCCGCTCTTGTCACCTGCAACTCAAGAACATCTCCAGAATCCGTCCTTTTCTCACTATCGAAACAACTCAAACCCCCATTGTTGCTCTTTTCAGTCTCGTCTTGATTACGTAACTCCCCTTATCGGTTCCTCCCACCCTGCAAACTCTCCCCTCTCCAATCTGTCCTGAATTGCACAGCCAGGCTGGTCTTTCTCTCCAGCCGCTATACCAATGCCCCTACCCTGTGTCAGTCACTGCACTGGTTGCCCAAACCAGTACAGAATACAGCATAAAACTAAATTTACTTTCATCCATAAAGCTCTCCACAGCGCTGCACTCCCTACATCTCCTCCCTCATCTCTGTCTACCACCCGACCCGCTCTTTCCGCTCAGCTGCGGACATCAAAATATGGACCACAATCATCCGAACCTCCCATGCCCGTTTTTCAAGATTTTTCACGTGCTGCACCGTTCTCTGGAACATGCTACCACGCACCATCATGGGACAATCCTAGCCTTCGCAGTTTAAGAGTGTTCCTGAAAATACATCTTCTTAGGCAGCCTACCAAAACCACTAATTGCTAACCCACACCTTCTATCACACAACATTTTTTGTCACTCCCTACAATAGGGCACTCACAGGCACTTATCTGTATATAGATGTAAGGGTCAGGGTGGCAGGTTCACCAATTTTATGTAAACCACCCCATATTTATGAAACAAGGGTGGACCATTTTGTAAATTCAGCTTTCCCCCGTTGTCTCCCCCAGACACCCACATAGATTGTAAGCTCTTGCGAGCAGGGCCCTCACACCTTGTGTCTCATCTGTAAGTAGCTTTCACTGTGTAATGTATGTCTTTTGTCTGTAATTATACCCTCTACATTGTAATATTATTATTATTATGCTTAAACATTGAGCTCCTCCCCTCCCCCCCGACTGAAATGCTCTTAAAAAAGTATTTGTAGATATTATATATTACTGTAAAATGAAACCAATAATAACATGAGAGTAACCAAGTTGAGACAGTTTATAAAGAAACTTATGCATAGTGACTTCTGTTCATAACGGAAGCTACAAAGCTGTGCCAGATCCGTCACACCTCATCAGGGTTCCTTCAGTTTGACGGCAAGAATAGTGCTATATGCTGTGCTATTCTTTATGACAAGTCTGATGCTACAGGCTTACAATTTAGCTTACAATGCATATGTTAATGTAGCCAAAAAATGTTAATAAGATTGTAAAAAAAATGCTTTAATTCACCCAATATCAAAATATGTATTTACTAATATTCCTCTACAAATGCTGCATTTTGTTGATTAATAACAGTAAACTCAATCAATTCATGCCAATAGACAAATTAATGTCATAAAACAGGGTGATCATCAAGTTTAAATATGAGAAATTTATTTTATGGAAATCAATATGACTGCTAGAGTTTAACCCAGGGTTTGTTTCTATTCTGTTTCCATGGAAACACATAGGGCGACATGTCCAAATATTGCCTATCGAGGAACATTGCGTAACGGAGGTGCATAACGTATCTTCACTAATGTATGTTATGTGCCTCAATAGGCGCATTGTGTTATGGAGGTGCACAGCGTATCATTGTTACTGTATGTAATGTGCCAGTTAATTTACATTGAGAATATGACATTAAAAGTGCTGTTGTGGCGCAAAATAGACTAAAAAAATGGCTCTTGCGTATTGAGACATGTCACCCATAATCTGCATAGGAGATGCATACTCAACACAGAATGATTTTTTTTATCAAGAGTATTTCCACATTCATTTTTTTAATGCAATAGAACAACAAAAAATGGCTAACTTTTTACACGGTCATCATATTGAAAATACATAAAAACGGTCTTAGACGTTTGCCACCCTGAAATATTATATAGTTACTGCATTTTCAGCACTTTTCAGTGCTGAAGTTATACACATAATTGTTGAGCTGAGAATAGACCCAATTATACATGGTTATTAAAAAGCTTTCCTAAAAGTAATTGGTTTCTGAGGGTAAAAGAAATGAACGAAACCGAAGAAGGTGCTATCCTGAAATGTAATATTGCTTAAATGTCCAATAAGCGTATGATGAGCTTGTATGTCATTTTAATGGTGCTACAGCTGAGAGAAATAATATTATTTTAAAAACCTGAAAAACATACAGAGGCATATATACTAATTAACAATCATTTGTCATCTTTGTGTACTGCATTCTTTTAAAATAATGTGTGACTAATTTGAGTTCTGCTGGGATTATATGCTAAATGGAGATATCTACTTTACAAATAATTCTTGCGTAATTACATGCTAAATTACTCCATAAAACAACTAACTAATCAGTTAGAAATTGAACAAATTAATTGTCTAATGTGGGCTTCTCAAATGGTTACCATCAAAAGAATAGATCCCAGACTGTAGCAGTTCCACTGGACAGTGGCACAACATGCATAACAGTTAAAGCAGTTGTCTTTCCATGCTGTGTTACTGAGCCACAGCTAACTTCAGACTCACACTTCCTGGTTAGGCTGTGGGTGGTTCTATAGCAGTGATTGGCAGCCCTGCTATTCCTTGCTGACCCTCTTATAGTGACATGAGTACAGTAGCAATGCACAAGTCTGTAAGTACATAATGTAAACAAGCTCCCATCTTGCAGATTAGACACAGAGCAGGAAGTGATGTCACCTTCCTGGCCACTGATGCAGCTTGTAAGAGGAGAGAGAAGTGGCTGGCAACCTGGGGAAGTTTGTGTACAAAAGCAGGAGATATGATCTTCTCTAACTGAAGAGAGGCAACATTAGAAAAAGCAATGTATTTGATAATAATCTTTATTTACCATTGCCTACATGTTTAAAGCGAATACAGTCAGTCCCCGGATTACATACGGGTTAGGGACTGTAGGTTCGTTCTTAAGTTGAATTTGTATGTAAGTCGGAACCAATATATTTAGTACATGTATGGTGTATATGTATGGTGTATATGGATGGTTTGTATAGTGTGTAATTATAGGCATTTATATATCCCCCATAGCAGGTATAGGCAGGTATATGTCTCCCATAGCAGCTATAGGCAGGTATATGTCCCCTCAGAGGCAGGTATAGGTCCCTCATAGCAGGCATAGGCAGGTATAGGTCCCCCATAGCAGGTATAGGCAGGTATAGGTCCCCCAGAGCAGGTATAGGCAGGTATATGACCCCTATAGCAGGCATAGGCAGATATAGGTCCCCCATAGCAGGTATATGTCCCCCCTAGCAGGTATATGTTCCCCATAGCTGGTATAGGCAGGTATAGGTCCCCCATAGCAGGTAGAGGCAGGTATATCCCCCATAGGTAGGTATGTCCCCCATAGGCAGTTTTGTCCCTCATAGGCAGTTATGTCCGCCATAGGTAGTTATGTCCCCATAGGCAGCTATGTCCCCCATAGGCAGGTTTGTCCCCTATACGCAGTTATGTCCCCCATAGGCAAGAATGGGTCTTTCATAAGTAGTTATGTCCCCTCAGAGGCAGGTATGTCCCCCATAGGCAATGTTCCCCATAGGCAGTTATGTCCCCCATAGGTAGGTCTAGATAGGGATTATTTAAATAACAAACACAGATACTCACCACAGTCCCCTGCTCCCCCACTGCTCACCTCCGGCTCCGTCTTCCTGCACAGGCCGGTGATGTCATCAGGCCGCGCAGGCAGCGTGATGACATTGCGCGCTGCCTGTGCCAGAGACTCCAGAAGGTCGTAAGTCTGCTTGCGGCCTTCCGGAGTTCTATTGCGGAGCAGGGAGCGCTCGCTCTCTGCTCTGCAATAAAGGCTTCGGCTCTATGCGCTCCGGGAGGATTCGCATATAGCCGAAGCGATCCCCGCCGGTGCCCAGGCCATGGCAATGCCCGGATGCCGAAGTGGACCGGAGAGTCAGCTGTATGCGCTCCTAGGAGTCGTGTACAGCTGCAAAGATTGCTGACAGCGCCCGGGCCACAGCAGCGCCCGGATGCTGTCAACTGTCCCTGGCTTGCGTCATTCCGGTCGCTGTTCGAAACTAGGGGACAGACGTAAGTCGGAACGATGTAAGCCGGGAACTGCCTGTAATTGAAATGGGGCAAGGAACAACAAGTATGATGGTTTCAGTTCCCACTTGGTTGAGAATTAGTTTGAAGGTTTATGGTTACTTTTAGTGATTATTATCGACAAAGTTGAAATCGGCACAGTTTTTATGTTGATCGAAATTTTTAGATCATGCGATAATTTAGGTTAATATCTGTACATCATCTAGTAAGATCGCGCCATTTTTGGCGCTTCCTGTCATTTTGGCGGCCAGCAAATCAGCTTACAGAATAGAGCAGGGTGAGATGTGTGTGCGACGTCATGACTGGGATGTGTATGGTTGCGATTGTCTGGAAAAATCACATGACCTCGTTTTACATAGAACAGCCCTTCCTGTTCATGATCAGTGTCTCTCAGCGTCTCATAGCAGTAGGACGTGCGCTCTGCCTGTGTCCAACCAGCTCAGCGAAATTATTCTATTTCTTCACAGAGAAAGCTCTACTGTTAGCTGTGATCCTTACAACCTAGTTAAACTTAGTTAAATCAGAGATTGGAAGATTTTATGTAGTTAGGTAGAGAATTTTAAAGGAGCATCTACAGGTGTAAGGTCATGGAGGGGAGCAGTGGGGGGGGGGCGTGGATAAAGTTCACCAAGACTTAGGGCGACATGTATGATCGGGCTTTACGCCTGTTTTGTGGCGTATACTGCGCCTCCCGGCCCGAATCCCGCTGTCGGATGCAGGGATGTGGTGTTAGGCGCAGCGTTCACCACTTTCAGCTGCGCCCCGCATGAAGGGGCGGGCAGTGGGCGCGGTATGGGCGTTCCGGGGCGGGACGCGGTGCGCTCGAAAACTCCGAGGCATGTACGATCGCGAGTCGGCAAAGCGAGGCGCAGTGCAGCGCTCGGCATCTCCGACAGGCAGACCTGTTTTTTTTTGGTCTAAATGCTCCGGCAGAGGCGAAGTGAAGCAAGATCGGAACATGCGAGAAAACATAGCAGATCGCTACAGAAATCTCGGCGCTCAGCTCCTTGCAGCAGGAGTATGATTCCGAAAATATCGCCTTTATAAAGGCGGAAAACAGTGTCAGAAAAGAGCTGAACGTAAAAAATAAACATAATTAAAAAAAAAAATCACTTTCCTAAACTCTAGAACGGCGCAATATCAAGAATTATGATATTGTAAATTGCCGGGAAATACAGTAATTCAATTTCTGAAACCTATTCTCATTGGTCGGAATTACTGTATTTCCCGGCAATTTCCAATATCCTAATTCTTGAATTAGGATATTGGAAAGTGATTTTGTTTTATGTATTTTTTATTTTTTAGGTTTCAGCTCTTTTCCTGAGAATGTTGAATGCCTTTATAAAGGCGATTTTTGATTCATACTCCGCACCGACATCTGGAATGATTTCTCGCTGTTCCAGCCTGTCTCACATCGGAAGTGTTTTTCGGCGCAGTCCCGCACGGCGCCAAAGTCCTGCACTGCGCCCATGTCCCCGCACTGTGCCCCACACACACTGGCGAGGCGCAGGGAACTTTTCCCCTAATGAACGAGCGCACCGCGTCGGACGGCGAATCTTAGGCGCAGCGCCGCACTGCACCTCAGTCCCCGCACTGCGCCCCACACACTGGCGGGGCGCAGCGGACTTTTCCCCGCATGTGTGACCGCACTACCTCCGGCGCCGAATTATAGGCGCAGCGCCGCACTGCGCCTCGGTCCCGCACTGCGCCTAACACACTGGCGGGGTGCGGCGGACTTTTCCCCACATGTATGACCGCACTACCTCCGGCGCCGAATCATAGGCGCAGCGCCGCACTGCGCCTCAGTCCCGAACTGCGCCTAACACACTGGCGAGGCGCGGCGGACTTTACATGCTATGTATGAGCACGCCCCGGCCCCGACATAAATCAGGCGCAGATTCTGCCGGGAAACTGGCGGAAAGGTGCGCCCCGACCCGGCGAGATTCATACATGTCGCACTTAGTGTAGACATTGCACTGCAATAGCTTTATTATTAACAGTTTTCTATTGAAATATTTCCTGGATATTGGGCAGCCTTGAACTTATATTAGGATACACATCTTTTCTAGTAACTGCAGGTCTCTATGTTAGGTGCAAAACTCCACTTTTATTATCAGTATACATTTCAGATAGGTGTTCTTTTTCAATTTTGCCCATTCCAGCTTTGTTGATATAGCCACCTTGCAGTTAAATTAGAATCCAGCAATTTTGTAGTCAGCACAGGTTGATAGGTGCCAAAAATACGTTTTATTATCCGAATACATTACAGATACATGTTTTTTTCACTTTTGCGCACTACAGCTTTGTTCATTGAGCACCTTGCACTTAAATGTGAATACAGCAATTTTGTAGTCACCATAGGTGAATTGATAGGTGCCAAAAAAATATCTTTTATTATCTGAATACATTACAGATACGTGTTTTTTGCACTTTTGCCCAGTCCAGATTTGTTGATAGAGCCACCTTGCAGTTAAATTTGAATCCAGCAATTGTGTAGTTACCACAGGTGAATTGATAGGTGCCAAAAAAATACCTTTTATTATCCAAATACATTACAGATACGTGTTTTTTCACTTTGGCGCACTACAGCTTTGTTCATTGAGGCACCTTGCACTTAAATGTGAATACAGCAATTTTGTAGTCACCACAGGTGAATTGATAGGTGCCAAAAAATACCTTTTATTATCCGAATACATTACAGATACGTGTTTTTTGCACTTTTGCCCAGTCCAGATTTGTTGATAGAGCCACCTTGCAGTTAAATTTGAATCCAGCAATTGTGTAGTTACCACAGGTGAATTGATAGGTGCCAAAAAATACCTTTTATTATCCGAATACATTACAGATACGTGTTTTTTCACTTTTGCGCACTACAGCTTTGTTCATGAGCACCTTGCACTTAAATGTGAATACAGCATTTTTGTAGTCAGCACAGGTTGATAGGTGCCAAAAATACGTTTTATTATCCGAATACATTACAGATACGTGTTTTTTCACTTTGGCGCACTACAGCTTTGTTCATTGAGGTACCTTGCACTTAAATGTGAATACAGCAATTTTGTAGTCACCACAGGTGAATTGAAAGGTGCCAAAAATACCTTTTATTATCCGAATACATTACAGATACGTGTTTTTTCACTTTTGCGCACTACAGCTTTGTTCATTGAGGCACCTTGCACTTAAATGTGAATACAGCAATTTTGTAGTCACCACAGGTGAATTGATAGGTGCCAAAAAATACCTTTTATTATCCGAATACATTACAGATACGTGTTTTTTGCACTTTTGCCCAGTCCAGATTTGTTGATAGAGCCACCTTGCAGTTAAATTTGAATCCAGCAATTGTGTAGTCACCACAGGTGAATTGATAGGTTCCAAAAAATACCTTTTATTATCCGAATACATTACAGATACGTGTTTTTTGCACTTTTGCCCAGTCCAGATTTGTTGATAGAGCCACCTTGCAGTTAAATTTGAATCCAGCAATTTTGTAGTTACCACAGGTGAATTGATAGGTGCCAAAAATACCTTTTATTATCCGAATACATTACAGATACGTGTTTTTTTCTCTTTGGCGCACTACAGCTTTGTTCATTGAGGCACCTTGCACTTAAATGTGAATACAGCAATTTTGTAGTCACCACAGGTGAATTGATAGGTGCCAAAAAATACCTTTTATTATCCGAATACATTACAGATACGTGTTTTTTGCACTTTTGCCCAGTCCAGATTTGTTGATAGAGCCACCTTGCAGTTAAATTTGAATCCAGCAATTGTGTAGTTACCACAGGTGAATTGATAGGTGCCAAAAAATACCTTTTATTATCCGAATACAGTACAGATACGTGTTTTTTGCACTTTTGCCCAGTCCAGATTTGTTGATAGAGCCACCTTGCAGTTAAATTTGAATCCAGCAATTGTGTAGTTACCACAGGTGAATTGATAGGTGCCAAAAAATACCTTTTATTATCCGAATACATTACAGATACGTGGTTTTTTACTTTGGCGCACTACAGCGTTGTTCATTGAGGCACCTTGCACTTAAATGTGAATACAGCAATTTTGTAGTCACCACAGGTGAATTGATAGGTGCCAAAAAATACCTTTTATTATCCGAATACAGTACAGATACGTGTTTTTTGCACTTTTGCCCAGTCCAGATATGTTGATAGAGCCACCTTGCAGTTAAATTTGAATCCAGCAATTGTGTAGTTACCACAGGTGAATTGATAGGTGCCAAAAAATAACTTTTATTATCCGAATACATTACAGATACGTGTTTTTTCACTTTTGCGCACTACAGCTTTGTTCATTGAGGCACCTTGCACTTAAATGTGAATACAGCAATTTTGTAGTCACCAAAGGTGAATTGATAGGTGCCAAAAAAATACCTTTTGTTATCCGAATACATTACAGATACGTGTTTTTTGCACTTTTGCCCAGTCCAGATTTGTTGATAGAGCCACCTTGCAGTTAAATTTGAATCCAGCAATTGTGTAGTTACCACAGGTGAATTGATAGGTGCCAAAAAATACCTTTTATTATCCGAATACATTACAGATACGTGTTTTTTCACTTTGGCGCACTACAGCTTTGTTCATTGAGGCACCTTGCACTTAAATGTGAATACAGCAATTTTGTAGTCACCACAGGTGAATTGATAGGTGCCAAAAAATACCTTTTATTATCCGAATACATTACAGATACGTGTTTTTTGCACTTTTGCCCAGTCCAGATTTGTTGATAGAGCACCTTGCAGTTAAATTTGAATCCAGCAATTGTGTAGTTACCACAGGTGAATTGATAGGTGCCAAAAAATACCTTTTTATTATCCGAATACATTACAGATACGTGTTTTTTCACTTTGGCGCACTACAGCTTTGTTCATTGAGGCACCTTGCACTTAAATGTGAATACAGCAATTTTGTAGTCACAACAGGTGAATTGAAAGGTGCCAAAAATACCTTTTATTATCCGAATACATTTCAGATACGTGTTTTTTCACTTTGGCGCAGGCCAGCTTTGTTGATAGATCTACTTTGCAGTTAAATTTGAATCCAGCAATTTTGTTTTGATTTGAGGGATTTGAGAATAGCTGTGATTTGCTGTCTTTTAATAAGGAACTTTCCAAAACTGTTCCATACCTTCTCAAATTTTTATATTTCTGAACATGGAGCGAAATTCAGGTGGTAAGCGAGCAAAGAGGGGGGTAGGACATGGAGGTAGAGGTACGAGAGAAGGTGCTCCTTCCAGTGCTGGCGACGACACGCATGCCAGCGGATCGTCAGTTGCAGGACCGTCAGGCCTGTCATCGCTGGGTCAGGGCCCTATGAATCTCAGTAACGAACAGCGTCGTCAATCTGTCCTTCAGTGGTTAATGCAACGTGCATCCAGCACAACTGTCATGTTTTGAATTTTTGGGGGCATTTTGCTGTGAAATGCAACTAGACTACAGGTCCTATTGTAAAAAATGTGGTTTTTAATAGTCATTTGTTCTTCACAATGGACAAGAGTGGCTCAAGGGTGATGGTTCTGTCAGAAACAGGAATAGGTACGACACTGTTAATGGACACATATTGTAAATGACTTGTTTTTGCAAGATCTTTAACATAGCTATCAATCCCATTATTGAGACAACCCATTTAATACAGTGAAAAAAAGAGAAACGAGGACAGGGGGGGATTCCATCCTATTTTAAAAATGTGTTTTCTAGCATTAAACTACTAAAAAACTTGCATGTACAAAATAGCTGGTAAAAAAATTCCTCTGAATTGTACAAGGGAGGTACAGGAAAACTTGACCAGATGTAGGTTATTCAGAGGCCTGGGCTTATGGAGCACGGACAGAGAACAAAGTACAGAGACAATTTCCTCCAGCACGTTGAGTAAAATGAGAAGAAGAATGCCAAGAAAAAGGGCACCTGGGTGGAACAGGAGCGTTAACCACAGTATTTCCAAGTGAAGCTCAATTGGTCCGCACTCATACAGAGGGGCAAGCGCTACCCAGGACAGGGACAGTATATGTCCAGTGAAACTAAAATGGTGGTTGAAAGACTCCTTTTTCCGGCACTTTTTAATCTGGGTTCATGCAGGTTTTGGGCTTATGCTGTGGCCCAGGACAGGTATAGTCAATGTCCAGTGAAACTAAAATGGTGGTTGAAAGACTCCTTTTTCCGGCACTTTTTAATCTGGGGTCATGCAGGTTTGGGGCTCATGCTGGGGCCCAGGACAGGTATAGTCAATGGCCAGTGAAACTAAATGGTGGTTGAAAGACTCCTTTTCTGGCACTTTTTAAAATCTGGGGTCATGCAGGTTTGGGGGCTCATGCTGTGGCCAGGTAAAGTATGTCAATGTCCATGGAAACTAAAATGGTGGTTGAAAGACTCCTTTTCTGGCACTTTTTAATCTGGGGTCATGCAGGTTTGGGGTCATACTGTGGTCACAGGTAAGGTATAGTCAATGTCCAGTGAAACTAAAATGGTGGTTGAAAGACTCCTTTTTCCGGCACTTTTTAATCTGGTGGGTCAGCAGGTTTAATGGGTCATGCTGTGGTCAGGACCAGGATAGTCAATGTCCAGTTCAACTAAAATGGTGGTTGAAAGACTCTTTTTCTGGCACTTTTAATCTGGGTCATGCAGGTTTGGGGCTCATGCTGGGGCCGGGGACGGGTATAGTCAATGTCCAGTGAAACTAAAAGGGTGGTTGAAAGACCCCTTTTTCCGGCACTTTTTAATCTGGGGTCATGCAGGTTTGGGGCTTTTGCTGGGGCCCCAGGAAGGTATAGTCAATGCCCAATAAAAAAAAATTTGGTGGTTGAAAAACTCCGTTTCTGGCATTTTTTTAATCTGGGGTCATGCAGGGGGGGGGGCTAAAATGTGGTCAGTCGGGTAGTCAATGTCCATGAAATAAAAGGGGGTTTAAGACCCCTTTTTTTCCGGCATTTTTAATTGTGGGTCAGACGGTTTAATTGTCATACTGGGGTACAGGACAGGTTAGTCAATGTCCATTCAACAAAAAGGGGTTGAAAGACTCCTTTTTCCGGCACTTTTTAAATCGGGGGGGTCATGCATTTTGGGTCTGCTGCGTTCCGGACAGGGATATTCAATGCCAGTTCAAGTAAAATGATGGTTAAAATCAAATGCTCGGGCATTTTTTTAATTTTGGGGTCATGCAGGTTTAAGGGTCATGCTGTGGTGCAAGACAGGGATAGTGAATGGTGTGTGAGTTTTTTTCTGTGGCTTTTATAACCTAAGTGTGTTGCCTAAGGTGTAGCACGTATCCATTTGACTGTTGTGGATGTTAATTCCAGCTTCTCTAGCCCTGTTTGGGTGTAAGAATGGAGTTGTTGTTGCTCTCCCATAGATTTTAATGGTCATCGATCATAATCTACCATCGACCATCGACTATCTTGTCGATGATGGTCGACTATCGACCATCGACCGATGTCAATGGCCAACGTAATCGCTCAACACTAGTTAGGACACTTTGTTTTTCTGAAACACAACTTAAACAATACTTTACACCAAACAACTTTTACTCTAAAGTAATCTTTCGCTTCACAGACATCACTAGTCAGTGTTCCCTTTCCACTGCTCACTAAATGTGATTCACACTAATGTCAACTCTCAACATCACATACTAAATATAACTTTCCATACAAAGACAGAAGTAGGGTCACTGCCACTCCCAGCCCTGACCTTAAGAGCCCTTTCATAACGAGCACCTCCTTCCAAGCATCTGTTTATGTGCCTGAATCAAAAAGTATTGCCGATATTTACAGAACCCAAATAGAACAAAATTAAAAGGTAATATCTCTCTGTCTCAAATGCCAAAAAAGTACACAGGACCTCACTCTAAGTCTTATTAAGCTTGTATCTTTATTCTGAAGTCTAACCTGGATGCTACTACTTGTTCTGGGTTTAGTCTGGAGTCTATATTAGTTCAAAAATCTTTTCTGAGGTCTCCATCTATTTTGTTGTTATTCTGGGATCAGTTATGTATTAATTTTGGGTCTGATCAGAGGTCTGAATTTGTTTTGGGGTTTGTAGACTGTATTCTAGGTTTTGCTGAGGTTTAGTATTTATTTCAGGGTCTATTGATTTTGGTGGGTCCAGGGACTGTACTTATTTGGGGGTCTGTATTTATTCCGGAGTTCTAGTATAAATACATTTTTGTGGTCTGATTGTGGGGTCTGTTATAATTTTAGGTTGTGATGAAGGAGTTATATGCAATACTTGATGTGAATGCATTTGGTGAAATAGAGTAAATTCTGTACAATGGTCCCTTAGGTGGCCTTAGGATACAATATTTTCAACATACCATGGTCTTTCCTAGGACACTGTATAATGTAACCACACTTAAAATTGGGATAGACTGGAAAATCCAACCAATTGCCATAATCATTTTTCTTGTATAACATATTGTATATATTAGTGAAGTGCATATGTAGTGTACAGGACTATACACTACTTAATTAAATGGGCTCCTTATTGCTGTTGACAAGATTTTATATTATCTTTTGTAGTTTGTTTTCAGAACGTGTAAAAGTACTAAACATTGTGCCAATCCAGCATGAAAACAGTTAATATACTGTGCAGTCTGAAACAGGGGTAGTCGTAACCTAGGCAACTAGGGTGTGGTCATAATCTATAGGTAAGAGGACCCAGGTGGGAGGAGAGGATTTCTTCAGTTGTCTGTGAGTAAGTCATCCAGTTTGGAGTAAAAGAACTGTTTTCACTGCACCACTTTGCCTCCTGTCTGTTATTCTGCTTTAACACCAAGGACACCTTAACCACCATCAGGATAGGGGGCTCATCCACAGAGTGTGCCACAGGGTATTGGGGGACAACACAAACACAGAGATCCCCTTTTTACTATAGTGATCCAGGGTAGCAAGAGAAGATTGGGTGTGAGAAATAGCCACTGTGAAATAGCATCTGACTACTATTCCCATCTTCTTCTCTTCCACTTCTGGGTCATTAAATATGCAGGATGAGAGGCTCTTTTGGGCATAAGGTGAGGATGGCTCCATTTTCTCTTTTTCTGGTACATTATGTATGAAGTACATGACCTTAAAGGGGTTGTCTCACTACAAAGATTAGCTTTCAACAAGTAGGGAACTGATAAATGAAGACTTTTTCCAAATAAACGTTTTGTTTATTTTGCATTTGTTGAGGAGATAAGAGTGTCTGATGTGCCCCTGTGCCGCGCAGAAGAAGAAACAATTCCAGCTGGAAGGAGATTGACGAGAGCAAACTCTTTTCTCCTGTCCTCAGTGGTTGCAGTAGACAGGCCACAAGAGACATAAGCATAGGGCAGGAGGCAACTGTCTCTTGCCCCCTGCAGCCTGTCTTTGGAGGGAGCAGAAGACAGGCCACAGAAACAAGGAGACAAGACCCAGGGGGAAGGAGAAAGGCAGTAGAGCACAGCTCCTTCAGCCTATTTCCTGCCTTCTTCCTCCGCTGAACGGAGGACAGGCAGAAAAGGGCAGGTGGCTAGGCTGACAGGGAAAAAATGTCTGTAGGAGGAAGGAAAGAAGTAGGAACCTGAAGATGCTTGCCAGGAGCAGTACAGGAGTGAGGAGTGGGGAATTACAGTACTTACCAAGACAACATCCTCCCAGGCAGCACACACCTCCTAGAAAGGTCATGCACGCTGTCCAGCTAGACTTTTATAGTCTAGCTGCAGAGGCCATCCCCTGATGTCAGTGGTGCCGCAGCAGTGTTGTCTGATGCTAATCTGGTGCCACTTTCTTAACCTTTTAATCTCTCCAAAGAAAAAAATATGACTCTTCATTATTCTCCTCCTCGCCTTCCAAAAGCCATAATGTTTTTATTTTTCCACCTACATAGACATGTGAGAGCTTTTATTTTGTGAGAGAAGTTTTACTTTTTAACGGTGATGTTTGTCGTACCATAGAATATACTGGGAAACCGCAAAAAAATTCTAAGTGTGGCAAAATGTGAAAAAAAATTAATTTTGCCATTTTTGCAAGAGTTTTTTTTTAACGGAGTTCATACTTCAGTAAAAATAATGTGTTATCTGTATTCTACAGGTTAATATGCATCCTCCAATACCAAACATGTATGGTTTCTGTTATGTTTTGGTGGCGTAAAAAAATTCCTAACATTTTCTACTTTTGAAACTTGCGCCGCAGTGCCATTTTGTGCAACCAATAACTTTTTTGTACTAACACCTATGGACATCAGTGAGGTGCATTTTTTGTGGGCTGAACAGCACTTTTTATTGCTGGCAGTTTGGAATGCATGCGACTTTTTTGATCACTTTTATTCAAATGTGGATACCAAATATGTTTAACTTTTTCATTATTTTATTTATTTTATTTGTAAAATGACGAAAGGGGAGTGATTTAAATTTTTAATATTTTTTTATTTTTTTTATACTTCAAAACTTTTTTTTTTTTACATTAACTTTGAGTCTCCCTAGGGCATTTCACCACAAGGGGGTGCAATCATTTATACAGCCTAATGCATTGCATAGACAATGCATTAGGGTGTACCAAGATGGCGGTTTCCCCACTTCCAGCCTGGTGACGGAAGTGGGGCAAACGAAAACGAAAACATGGCAGCAATGGAAACCTTCACAAGGCTTCCCGCTGCCATGTTCAGCCATCGGATCCCCGCAGTTATACCGATCGTCATTTAGACGCCGCGGCCATCTTTGCTCCCCTCCCCTCCACGTGCTGTAACTGCAGGGTGTTAGCTGCATCCCGCTGCACGACTCCTTAACACCACCAAATGACATCACCACAGGTCGGCACATAGGAATGCCAGGAGCTTGAGAACAGAGTGTGTTATATCTAACAAACAAATTCGACTAATTACTTTTATTTACTTTAGAGCAGGGAGCTTCAGAGCTCATAGATAAGATCTCCTGCTTCATGTCAGTTCAATTAGCAGAGCTGAGAATACGAAGCTGATATGCCAATCACTGCTAAAGACTCAGCAAGAGCCTAACCAGGAAGAGACAAGAAGCAATAATCTAAGACTGCTTCTGAATCAGTAAAACAGCATGGTGAGACAACCCCTTTAAGTAGCTCGTATCCACATTTTTTGATGGAAAGGGTAGCAACTCTAGATGTGCTGCCTGACCAGTAGGATATGGCTATTAAAGGGTGACTGTGGTGAAAACCCTAGCTTCCCATGTGAATTTTCACCTGTGATCATGTTGTTTTGTATCACAGCTGTCGCCTGTAGGTTCCTGGATAATAAACTATCTGGTGGAGGTATCTGGAGGTGTTTGGTTCATTCTAATCCACTGATCCTTGGTGACATATAGAATTGATGTTTTTGTGCTTATTTATGTGATCTTTTGATACTATTATTAGAGATGGGCGAATCGATTCTATCCAGTGGAAATTCCATTTAAAATTTCATGAAAACTTCAATTCTAAACAAAGTTAAGTTTGGGTGATTCGCCGGGCAAGAAGCGTGTTTTTAAATGATGAAAATGGCTGCAAGGCACATTGCGTTAATGGGCAAAGAACTCTGGAAGAAGAAAGGAGTACTCTAAACGAACATGTGCAGAGATGAAGCCAATCAGAGACTGGCGGGATTCTGTGACATCACCGCACTATATAAGTCCAGAAGCGACGCTGGTAGCTCACACTCCTCTCTCTCCCTATGTTGTAGCTGCTGCAGCTCCAGTAGCTGAGATATCACACAAAAGAAATAACTTTTATACAGAACTATTTTTGGGGGGTGTCACAGCTTTTCTCAGAGACTCGGCTTTCTCTTACGTGTTAATTTTGATTTTGTGGGGTATTGGATTTAGAAGTCCAAGTGCGTCCAATTCCAGCTGCAATATACAATTTAATGCTATCTGCTCATTTCCTGGAGCACATTGAATATTCAAGGGTTATCTAAGCCTGTTTTTGCTGTTGTATTCAGTTTTAAAAGAAACAGCGTTTTTTTCAATCCAAATACCAGTTAATATTTGCCTGCTCATTTCTTTTGCGCAATTTATATCCAAGGGCTACTTAAAAGTCTTTGTGCTATTGTAGTCAGTAAAAGAAAGTTTTTTTTTTTTTAAACGCCAAAGCAGAAATTTTGCCTGTAAGCATAAAATTCATATCCAAGGATAATTAAGCGTTTATTTCTGCTGATTTGTAGTCAGTAAAATACACGTCGTTTTTAACATGCCACATACTGTTAATTTTTTGCATATCATATCTTTTGCGCAATTTAGAACCAATGGGTTATTAAGCGATTTCTGCTGTTGTAGTCCGTAAAAAACATGTTGTTTTAACACGACACATAGCTGTAATTTTTTGCCAGCCATTTCTTTTGTGCAATTTACATCCAGGGTTAATTAAGCATTTTTCTGCTGTTGTAGTCATAAAAGAAACAGCGGTTGTTCTATGCAAAGAAGAAATTTGCTTTACATATTTCATATCCGAGAGGTTATAATTAAGCATTTTTCTGCTGTTTATAGTCAGTAAAAATACCGTCGTTTTTAACATGCCACTATATCTTGTTAATTTTTGGCAGCTCTTTCTTTGCACAATTTAGATCCTAGGTTAATTAAGCTTTTTTCCTTTTCTGCTGTTGTAGTCAGTAAAAAAAACCTCATTTTAACACCCACATTAAGCTGTTAAATTTTTGCCAACTCATTTCTTTGTGCAATTTATATCAAGGGTTAATTAAGCGTTTTTCTGGCTGTGTAAGTCAGTAAAAGAAATGTTGTTTTTCAAACGCCAAAGAAGAAATTTTGCCTGCAGCATAATTCATATCCGAAGGTTAATTAAGCGTTTTAATTTTATGCGTTTAAAGTCAAGTAAAATACATTCATTTTAACAACCACATAACAGTAATTTTTGGCACTCTTTCTTTGCACAATTTTATATCCAAGGGTTAATTAAGCTTTTGCTGCTGTTGTAGTCAGTAAAATAACATGTGTTTAACACAACACATAGCTGTTTAATTTTTGCCAGCTCATTTCTTTTGTGCAATTTTATTATCCAAGGTTAATTAAGCAATTTTTCTGCTGTTTAAGTCAGTAAAGAAAACAGTGTTTTTCAACGGCAAAGAAGAAATTGGCTTGCAGCATAGTTCCATATCCGAAGTTAATTTAAGCATTTTTTTCTACTGTTATAACATTAAAATACACTCGTTTAAACCTGCCACATAGCTGTTAATTTTTTGGCAGCTCATTTCTTTGGCACAATTTAGATCCAGGGTAATTAAGCGTTTTTCAGCGGTTGTTGTAAGTAAAAAAAACGTCATTTTAACACGATTACCACATAGCTGTTAATTTATTTGCCACTCATTTCATTTGTGCAATTTTTATATCCAGCGTTAATTAAGCTTTCTGTGCTGTTGAGTCATCAAAGAAGAAAATGGTGTTTTTCAACGCCAAAGAAGAAATCTTATGCCTGTAGCATAATTTCCCATATCCAAGGTTTAATTAAAAGCGTTTTTATGCTGTTGTAAGTCAGTAAAATACATGTCGTTTTAACATCGCCACATAGCTGTTAATTTTGGCAGTTCATGTTCTTTGCACAATTTAACTATCCAAGGTTACTTAATTGTTTTTTCTGCTGTTGTTAGTCAGTATAAATACATGTTTGTTTTAACAGACAACATACTGTTAATTTTTGAACAAGCTCAATTTCTTTTGCGGCAATTTATTATCCAAGCGTTAAACAAGCATTTTTCAGCTAGTTGTAGTCAGTAAAAGAAACAGTGTATTTCAATGCAACGAAAATTTGCCTGTAGCATAATTCATAATCCGAAGGTTAATTAAGCCTGTTTGTGCTTCAGTAAAAATACACAGTGTTTTTAAACGGCACAATACAAGTAAAATTTTTCCTGCCCATTCTTGGAGCGCAATTTATTATCCAAGGTTACCCATGCTTGTTAGTTTTGACATTTGTATCAAATACAGGGTGTATATTTTATCATATTACAGAAATCCTTCATTAAACAGAGTCTGTAAATTTTGAACAAACAGTATGTTCAGACAGAGAGGTACAGGCTCATCACATGCAGTGGCCAGTGGCATACAAACATTCCTGAGCAGGCACAGGTCGCAGCACAGAAAGGGACGTCGCAGCAGAGGGTCCACTCGGTGAGGCCAGAACTACCGGTGTCATCTAGCGGCTGTGTGTTGAACCAGCAACCCAAGGTATCTTGATTGTGACAAGATCCATCCACTATCCCATCCGCAGATGACATCTGACAACACCCATCCAAAGTCGTGGGAACGTCAGACACCAACCCTTAGTTGGGCATGGCCCCGGGAGCGGGTCCAACGCCCTCACCTTCCACAACCCCCTCTTTCCCATCCGTCCCTTAGCCAGAGATCTACTATGTGGTCTGGGCTCAGCGCCATTATACAGCGAGGATGAACAATTTGAGGAGGACAGTAAGCAGCTACTTGGCAAAAAAGAAATGCTGCCAATATCCCCTGCTTCTTACAGTAGGCGTCAAAGTATAGATGTGGAGAGCGCATGGGGGTCATGTTGTGAGGGACAGCCTCTGCATACCAAGACTCGATGAGAGAGGACAGCAGTGAAGATCAAACAATAATCGAAGATGATGTAGCTGACCCACCACCTTGGGAGCTGGTGGAAGTAAGGCTTCATCATCGACAGAAAGAAGGGACATCAGCTGTGCCTCAGGCCAGCGGCGCAGCCAGCAAGTTGTATTTGGCTGTAGTCAGCAGGGTAGCAGTATGCGAGTCAAGGAGCCAAACAGCCACAGGGTATGAAAACCCACTTTCCAGGTCCAAGAAAGTAGTGGCCATGCTCAGTGAGGCAGCGGCGTAGTAGTCACTCAGTGGCGAGCGTTGGCGGTAAAAAAAACAGCACTCCTCGGTTGTGGAAGTTTCTTTGCTAAGACCCCGGAGGAGCCGAATAATGGGTATATGTAGAATCCGTGGGCAAAAGTGGAAGCGTGGCAGGGACTAACGTTGGCACCACGGCCCTGGTGTCAACAAATGCAGCGTCACCATCCGGTGGCCCTGGGAGAAACGTGCAGATGTGATGGTCAACCTGCACCGCAGCAGCCATCAGCGCCAGTGCAACGCCTTCCATTGCAGCCAGTCAAAGGCACCACCACCTCTGCAGAAGGAAGCTGTTATCTCTTTGCCATCCAATCTTCCGTCCAGATGCTCCTGCTCCGCGCTACTCATGCGCCAGCAAGTCCTTCAACGAGAGGCGATTTGCAAAGAGACAACAGTATGCGTCCACCATCCTAAGTGCAGAAGCTACCGTGCTCCTGTCCAAGTAGTTGGTACTGCAGTCCCTCCCTTTCCAAATGGGAGGACCTCTGCCACCGTACAGAGAATTAATGGCCTGTGGCCGAGCCCGAGGTTTAGAGTTCAAAGCCGTAATTTCTTTTCCAAAAGCAGTACGCAGCCCTTTCCAGGATAAGTTGAACAGCAGGTGGACCTGTCCTTTGAGCTTATCGGTTTGTTCCACGGTTGCCACGGCAGCACGGACGTTGTGGGGAAGCTGTAACACGGTCAGGGCCATACATGTCCGTTACGGCCCAACTGGGTGAATGTGCTTCCCGGCCCAGCAACACCAACAACTTGGACAGAAGACAACCACTTTCTCCTCCACGTTGTCAACTGCTTGCCCCCCCTTTTCCCCTGCCCAATGTCTGACTCCTCCTCCCACCACAACCACCATCTCACCTCCACAAGTACGCTCCATCATATACCACATGGTGTAGGCACAGCGTGTCAATGCCGTTTCTACAACCTGGCTTGCCTCGGCGAACAGAAGTCACACAGGGGAGGAACTCTCCACGCATGCAACAAGAAATCGATGTGTGGCTTCTTCCCGCACCAACTGCTGCGAATCAGAACGATGGTGACGGACAATGGGAGGAACATCTGCCCGCGCTGCACCGAGAGGGATGGACCATGCACTCCTGCATGGCGCACGTGTTTCAATCTGGTTTGTGAAAAGGTTCCTGAAGTCTTCCACCGATCTTCAGAAAGATTCGTGAAAATGGCAGGAAACTGTGCAAGAGTACTTCATCCATTCCTATAAAGCCAGGCAACACCCCCTCCTCGATTCCGCAGCGGCAAAACGGCCTCCCCCAACACACTCCTGATCATGCATGATTTCCCACCTGTTGGAATTCTGACTGTTATGAACAGAGAAAGGCCATTAATGATTTTTTGATGATCCAGGGAGACAGGATACTCCCCTGTGAAACTTTGATTCAGCCAGTGGCGAGCACATGCGTGACACCTGCCGTTTTTCTAGGCATTTAGGAGGCAACGTCATTGTCATCGCCAGACTACGGGATGAATAACGCATTCCACGCTTCATCCTGGAACAGATGCTGAAAAATCTGCTGGGCAGGGGACTGGAGACGTGCGTGCGACCCTACATCTCGCGGCCGCAAGATCCAATGGGACTGAACTGAGGAGGAGGAGGAAAGGAGGAGACATTGGAGCACACAGCATTGGCTGGTGAAATGATGGTTTTTTCTACCCCAGGTGGACAGAGAGGAGGAGCAGGAGCACTGGAGGAGGATAGATGGAGATGAGGAAGATGAGCCAAAGACCCCAAGCACAATGGGCATGTATACGTGGAGAATGTAGGTAGGGAGCCCCTCGGAGTCACTTGTGCAATGGCCCGCAGCAAGCTGATTTGCCTGGGCTAGAGGACCAGCAAAGTCACCCTCCGGCAGAGGGAAAGACTTCTGGCCTCCACCCCTTAATGGACCCTCAGCTACCGTTCAAAATCGGAGCCTTTTTCCAAACTGCTGAGAGGGAGAACAAAACTCAAAATACTATAGTAAATCCTCCGTAGTCAGTTGGCCGCTGCCTATTTGCGCAATACTCCCTCCACTAACAGAGGAGCCGTACCCAGCTCCATCAGCATCACCTAAGTCTGGAGTCACTGAAGAGCAGCTTCCTTCACCCTCCTAGTGAGGAGGGCAGTCGCCAGCAGCAGCAACGCAGACCTGGGAGCAACCCTGAACCACCAGGTGGTTGGCCTACTTGGAACAGCAACTCGGCCGACCCCAGTTTTAGAAGATTCCTCAGGAACTCCTGGTGCAAGCCAAACTGATTGTGTGGCCACAACATGCCGATTTGCAGTGAGAAGCTGTCCCTGGCCACGGCATAGATTGTGCATCAGAGCGGGATGTCCAGTGCGCGGGGCCACGTTACCCCAAGGAAGAACCCTCTTGTCCACGGGAAATGTGAACGACGTGAAACATTGATGAATCAGGCGTGATCTACCAGGATTTCCACACACCAATGCCTTAGCCGTCAGATTACATCAAGCCATGACCTCACCCAAACTTGAGAATGAGTCTGTTCAAACTACCTGCCTCCGCCACTATCTCAGATGCCTGCCACCCACCTGATGCACACATTCTTCTGACAGTTTCTCATCTGCCTACCACCATCTTTACCAGGGACTATTTATTGTCACCCACCTCCACACTCTTCTCCATTGTGCCCACTCTATGACCTCAATGCTGCTGCTGCTGTTGCGGTGACGTGGCCCTCCCACTGTGTCATTGTGGCCACTCTCTACCTCTTGCTGCTGCTGCGTTGGATGCTGCTGTGGTCACTTCCACACTGTGGTCATTGTGCCACTCTCCTGACCACATGCTGTGCTCCTGCCGTCACCTCACTCTCAGTCATTGTGGGCCACTCTGAGGCTACTCCTGCTTTTCACCTCCAGAATGGTCATTGTGCCATTGTCGACCTCATGCTGGCTGCTGTGCTCCTGCCGTGACCTCCACACTCTTTCATTGGCCACTGTCTGACCTCATGCTGCTTGTTGATAGCGAGACCCCCACACTGTGTCCTGTGCCATCTCTTCTGACCTCATGCTGCTGCTGTGGCTGCCTGCCGTGACCTCGGGGGGGGGGGGGGGGGCCACACTCGTCATTGGAGCCACTCTGTGGCCTACTCCAGTTGGGTGCCACCCCCACACTCTGTCCATGTGCCACTGTCTGACCCTCATGCTCCTCCCTGTTGATGACGTCCCATCTTCCACACTGTGTCATTGCCCACATTTGAGGGCTCCTGATGTTGCTCGCCCAACCGATCCAGATTTGTCATTGCGGCCACTCTGTGTCCCTTACACATGCTGCTGCCAGAGTGACTCTGTCTCACTGGAACACCCGTGGGTTTTCTAAATGCTCCACCCTCACAACTCTATGACAGCCACTAATTTAGTTTTCACCTGTCAGAAAGGAAAGGAAGGATCAGAATTGTCTAGACCAAAAGCATGAGTGGGATACAGAACACAGAAGACATGCATATATTCCATTACCTGGTCTCTCTGTTTTGGATCAACCCTGTTTTTGGCCTTAGCAATACTGAAGGATCCTTGACCGCTTGTAAGCGGACACTGACGGATGAAAAGAAGGGCAAAAGATCAGAGAACTCAATCGCAAAATTACTGCCGCGGCACCCTCTCCACTCATTCGGGGGGGCCTCTACAATGTACTCAGCATTTAACAGAACAGGTTCTGTCATATTCTGTGAGTGACGGTTTTAAAGCTCTGGCCTCATGGAGTGACCCCCTGCTGAGATGTCCCTTACTGTGCTGAGACCTGTGCTGGATCCAGTAACCAAAAACTACTACTGTGTTCTATTAAACCTAACATAGGATCTTAGCCCTCAGCTTGTTTTTTTCCAGCTTTCGCTACATTACTTTATCAGGCTGCATTCCCTGCTTCAGTTTTTTTAGGTCAGTTATGCCCATGTAAGTGCCCAGGGAATTTAGAGTGAAGCGATTCTAATAGCGGCGGCAAGTCCTGTGTGTGTAATACTAAAACACAGCATTGTATGAAGACCAAACCAAGCTCCCCTCTGCATATGTAAGCATGGCACAACGTTCTAACAGCACCTGAGGCTTGTGCAGCCTGGAAATAGCTGTTTTTTAACGCCATTCATCCCGAAGAAATTCGGGACTAAACGGATTTTGTCAGAAAATGCGGCGAAGTCGGCGAACCGAATTTTTGAGAAATTTGCCCATCTCTAACTATTATCACCTATATGATGCATAGCATTATGTTTCAGTAGGATTAGTTGAGTATTTTTTATTTGAGTGTGATTTTGTCTGTTATTGATATATTTTTTTATTCTTTATAATAATATTTAATAAAGTATTGTTTTTACATTTCTATATTACTGTATTGGATACTATTTCTTTTGGTATTCTTTGTATTTATGGTATCCATTCTATTTGATTGGCCCTGGTATCTATAGGTTTACTAATAAAGTATCTGGCAGAATGTGCTGGACTGATGCATAGCAACAATTCAGGAACGTACAGGTTGACAACTACAAATCTGATGGTTCCTGTAGATCCTTCTATTGTTATAAAATCTGTTCCAGGCTGTTATTTTTCTTCCGTAGAAGAAACTAAGATTCGCCGCCCGAGGAGGTGCGCTCATACATGCGGTGAAAAGTTCTCTGCGCCTCGCCAGTGTGTGAGGCGCAGTGCGGGACTTAGGCGCAGAAAGTACTGCGCCTAACATGTATTCCGATTTGAGACCGGCTGGAAAAGTGTTAGTGAAGAGCAAAAAGAGTTGTCTTTCAAATGAATGAATGAATAAAGTGAAAAATCAAAGCGAATAAATGTAGTGAAAAAGTGGATCATTAAAAATTAAAGTGAAAATATATAAGATCGCTCAAGAAATAAATCTCAGCTCTCAGCTCCGTGAGGCATGGAGTATGAATAAAAAAAACTTTTTTATTCCGTGTAAAATATTATCAGAAAAAGAGCTCAAACCTTCTAAAAAAATACATAAATAAAATCACTTTCCAAAAATCAAGAACGGCGCTATATCAGGAATTTGGATATTGAAAATTGCCGGGAAATACAGTAATTCAAATTCTGTAAACTCATCTCATTGGTCGGCATAAACCAGCCAATCAGAATAGGAGCGACAGTGACCTATTATAACCTATAGAGTAGTATTGACCAATCAAATTTAAGGGCGGGACAGTTCAAAATACAGTAAAAAAGGTAGAAAAGAGCTGATTGGTTGAACTAGCGGGGGCTTGGCTGTCCCGGCCAATCAGAATAGGAGCGACAGTGAACCATTATAACCTATGGATTAGTATTGACCAATCAAATGCAAGGGCGGGACAGTTCAAAATACAGTAAAAAAGGCAAAAAAGAGCTGATTGGTTGAACTAGCGGGGCTTGGCTATCCCAGCCAATCACAGTGCGAGCTACTTTGTTCCATTGTAGTCTATGGACAGATCAGGGCACTGAAATCTCCGCGCCGTGAGGCATGCAATATTAGTAAATAAATCGGTTTTATTAAGTGTAAAACATTCTCTGTAAAAGAGCTAAAACCTTCTATAAACATACAGAAATAAAATCAATAACAACGCATTTGTTACCGTCACCGGCGCAACATCAGGTATTGGGATATTAGAAATTGCCGGGAAATACAGTAATTCAAATTCTGTAAGCTCTTCTCATTGGTCGGCATAAACCAGCCAATCAGAATAGGAGCGACAGTGAACCATTATAAACCTATGAGAGTATTGACCAATCACATGAAAAGGAGGGACAGTTCAAAATACAGTAAAAAAGGCAGAAATACTGATTGGTTGAGCCCAGGCGGCAGATATGAATCCACCAATCATATGTAGTGCGTCTATTTTGAGTGGAGAAAGAAGGGCGCGATAGAGGGGCGCCCTAAAAGTTATTACTGTCTATGGGAAATATTCTAGTACTGTGATTGGTTGGGGGGAAGAGGGGCTCGTCCAGCTTAGCCAATCAGCGGATGAGCTACCTTCTCATAGAGTTCTATGGGGAAAAGAAATGCAGAGCACACTCTGTTTGTGATTGGCTTAGTTAAAAGAGGCGCGGTTATTTTGGGCCAATGGGAGAGCGAGCGACGCTCTTATGGGTTTTCTAATGCAATCTATAATAAAACTGTACATGGCAGAAATCAAATGATAAGGCTCACGAAGTTGTACCGATCTCTATATAAAATGATCAATAATATGGGGGTAACTAAAATAAACAAATAAAAATGAATAAGAATGACACATTTTTCAGTTTATAGTCATAATTGTGCTTTGCCATGTAAACAATTTGCTTTCCACAACACAGTGCCTATTCTAGTAGATGGCATCCTCTCAGATTCCTATAATGTTACTATTATTTATTTTAAAGAACCATTAATTTTGAGGGTGCTGCTGTCCATAAAATAGATAAGTCTTAGATAAAGCATGGATCAACAATAAATACAAGCAGGAGATAGAGGGTCTTGCTAACAAGAGCTTACAGTCTACAAGGAAAAGGTGAGTGTAGAAGCTGCTTATAGTGTGAAAAGGAGACATGGCTTTTACATGATGTAAACTTTTCTTAAGAGGTGCTTTTTCAGGTTGCTTTTGTAAATTTGGATGACAGGACAGAGTCTGCTATGTGCCGCTATTGATGTCCAGAGCATGGGTGATGTAACAAAAAAACACTAAAGACAATGGAGAAAGAAACAAACAAGAGCAGAGAAGATTTTGAGAAACCTAGAGATTATATGTGAGACAATATCGGTAGATGAAGACAGAGATGTGAAAGGAGGGTATGTTATAAGATGCCTTATATGTCATTATCAATATTACAAAAATGCATTTGCTACATGATGGGTAACCATTCATGGGACTACCAGAGTAGAAATGGATTAACTGGGCAGTTGAGAAAATGGGTAATTGAGAATGGATTGAAGAGATGAAAATATGATATGATGAAGACATGCCGAGTGAGCAAGCATTTTGGTTAACCAAAGGTTAAAATAGTCTTGCCTTTTAGCAAAGTCCCTTCCGAGGCTTTGCGCCGGCCTCACAGAATGGAGAGATGGCAACATTTGTGCAGCTCTCTCATATTCCTGTCTATAGGAATATAGCTGAGCACACTTGATCAGCCATATTTGGAACTGGAATAGTAATGAAGGGGGACAACTGCAGAGACATGGCCATTTCCCTGTTCTCTGAGGACAGCTCATAATGAGCTGCAAGCCGGCTTCAGAAGTGACTTTGCCAAATGACAAAACCCCTTTGTCACGCTAGTTATTATTAGTGTTGAGCGATTTTTATCGACAAAGTTGAAATCGGCACGGTTTTTATGGTAATCGGATTTTTTCGATCACGCGATAATTTAGTTAAAAATCTGCGCATAATCTATTAATATCGCGCTTCCTGACATTTTGGCGGCCAGCCAATCAGCTTACAGAATAGAGCAAGGTGAGATGTGTGTGCGACGTCATGACTGGGATGTGTATGGTTGCGATTGGCTGGAAAAATCACATGACCTCGTTTTAACATAGAACAGCCCTTCCTGTTCTGCCTCAGTCTCTCTCAGCGTTTCATACTAGTTGGACGTGCGCTCTGCATGTCTCCAAACTACTCAGCGAAATCATACTATTTTTCAACAGAGAAACCTCTACTATTAGCTGTTAGTTAGATTAGACATTGGAAGATTTTAGGTAGTTAAATTATTTTAAAGCAGCATCTATCGCTATAAAGTCACAGGGGAGAAGCGGGGGGGGGGGGGTGGGAGGGGAGCCGTGGGCGAACACAGACAAGCTCATAAAGGACACGGGGATAAAGTTCCCCAAGACTTGTGTGACATTTCACGCAAAATTTCATTTTTTAACAGTTGCTATTGAAAGTTTTCCCCGGGTATTGGGATTAATTATATTAGGATACAAAATCACTTCTGGTGGAAAAAGAGGGTTCCGCCACGTCATGGCCCACCCTCCCCCCAATAAAAGATGCCGAGCACGCTTTCTTTGCCAAAAAAAGCCCCCCCCGCCCGGCCAACAGGGTCACAAAATTTAAAGGCGTTGTCTGCATCTGTGTCCGGAAAAGTCCATCGGGGCCACCGACCATGGACTAGAAGCAGGGTCAAGGGCCCCTAAAATCTCTGTGACGCTCAGGGTGGGGCTGGGGGGATGCCCCTTGGGGGTGCGGTGGCTCTCAGGCTGGGCGCCCCCGCTCTTCAAAATTTGGAGGGGGGAAGGGCTTTTTTCCCCCAATCCTCTGGTGACACGTGCCCAGAGAAAACCAACCCCTTTTAAAATTTAATCTGTCTTGGAGACCCCCCCCACACGGTCGGGAGCTTGGAGCTCTCCCGGCAACGAGACGAGCGCTGGCTGGTTGACAAAAACCCTTTGTTCCCGGGCAAGGTGGTGTGCGATAAGGGCGAAATCTGCTGGCCCCCTTAAAACGTAGGTGGACACATCCCTTGCCTGGCAATGTCAGAACCCCGTCTCCAAAAATTTCTAAAGAGCTCCCCGGGGTCGGACTGCCGCTGAAGAAGGCCCGAGGTCGGGAGTTCGCATTCCCCCGTTCCCCCTGCTTGCCCCGCCTAGCTGTGTTGCAGCGCAGCTCGGCCTCCGTTAACCCGCTCTTTTGTTGACGTGGCAACACATGGAATTCCCCCCTCCACACTCCAGCGATGTGGCAGCAGCGCAATGCCATTACGCAGTACGAATGACACATGGCTAACAAGCAGCGGGCGGACCTGGGGGTGTTGACCCAAACCGAGATGGAGGCAGGGAAAGAGCTCTGCACCATCCTTGCCATTTTAAAGACGCCCCCAAAATGGCCCCGTGCGGATGATCCCCCTTGTCAGCATGAGCTTGTGTGATCTTTAGTTCGGAAAATATCGTGGACACTCTAAAACTCAGGTCCCTCCCAGAAAGGGAGGGGGAATGGACCAGATGCGACCGGAGACTTCTCTCCGTCAACCAAAGCCCCGACAGTTTCACAATTTTATGGGGTCTTCTTTAAGCAGGGTTGGGGGTTTCCAGGGAGTGCAGGCGGCGCCTCAGCTCTGGGTGCATCATCGAGGCAAGTCGGGGCTGTGTTGAAGCTGTGCCGGATGAAGGGGAGGGGGAGGGGGAGAGTTATTCCTAGACACCGATGTTAGACGTCCCTGCCTTGAAAAGGGGTTGGCGCAAATTTGAGGCGGGGGGAAAATTTTGGGGAAGATGTTTGCTAGTGCCCCTCGACCCAGAGGTTTGGGGAAATCAAGGCTCCATCCTCACATGAGTGCTTGATGCTCCTTTTCCTCAACATGACCCTCGCCAAGCCATCAAAAGAACAACAGTTACGGGGTACCACCCTCCGGATCCCCCGGTCAAAACAAACCCAGCATTTTCCTTCCACCCCCCAAATAGAGAGTAAAATGCAGGAAATGGAGACCTTGCTGATGATCAACGGAGACATCTGTTGCGTCTGCTTACGTTTTTTTCAAATGTCACGGTGGAACAACGCCCGACGTGGACAGCAGTAGAGGCCAAGTAGCCGGGGCAGCACAGCAGCAGCAGACGAGGTGGCGAACCCAAAGGGGTGACCTTTTGGGCAATCTTTATTTACCACCTCACCAACGAATGCAAGCAGGCCAACCTACAACCCCCAGGACCAGCTTAAGATCATGGTGCCCGCTATCGCTTCTCACACCGAGTTTTTGTATGTGTTCCGGACCCATAGATTCTGGGTTCCAAAATGGACGAAAGGCCCGAGCTGGCCGCCACGCCCCTAGAGGTGTTGTCCCGCCCAGCAGCCCAGCGTCATATCTGAGCGGGACCTCGCACAGCCGGAGGGGTCATTACAGACAAAGGCCACCGCTTTCCACAGAAATTTTGGGTCGTTTGACTTTCTCAAGAAATCAGGCATGATCTCTGTGAGTTTGGGCCCCAATTGCCGGTCACCGATTTGTTTTAGTCTACTTCACATTCCTCTCCAAACAGAAATGGTCCTCTTGAAAAAATTATTTTTAAAATGTCATTTCTTCTGCAATTTTTATTCTCAATTCCCAACGTTTTATTTTGTGGTTTTTCTGTGAGGGGACTGTAAAAGACACCAAGGGTTTTGTGACAAAACCCTATTTCCCTTTTTCTCATTATCTTTAAATTTTTTTGGGGAATTTTTCATTAGTTTTTTTGGGGCGTGTTGCCCCCACAATTTTTAAAAAGGGTGAAATCATTTTTATAATTTTTTGTGGGCATGGTGTGTGGATACGCAATAATCGTGGCCTTTGGGGAAAAAAAATGTGGCTTTTAAGTAGCATTTTCCCCCACAAATTTTAAAAAGTGGCTGGAATCAATTTTAATTTTTTGGGGTCCCTGTTGCTGGAGAACAGAATAATCAGGTCCTTTTGGAACAGAAAAGTGGCTTTTAAGTGGCTTTCTCCCCCCAATTTTTAACAGTGGCTGGAATTTATTTTTATAATTTTTTTGGGCATGCTGCTTTTAAATGCAGCAATACAAGGTCCTATTCTAAAAAATTTTGTTTCAATAGACATTTTTTTCTTCACAATTTTTCAAAAGTGGCTCATGGGTCTGTTTTGAATTTTTGGGGGGATTTTCTGTGACAGACCTATACTAAGGTGCTATTTAAAAAATGTTGTTTTCTAACAGACATTTGTTTTTTTTTCATTGTAAGTTGTCAAGGGGATGGTGCGTTTAGAAACAGGAAAGGTAGGGGCATGTTAATGGGCACAATTGCAAAATGCTTGTTTTTGCAAGTTTTTTAACATAGCTACAATCCCCGTATTGAACAACTCTTTTTAAACAATAAGGCCCGATTGGCTCGATTTAAGGTAAAGAAGGGTAGATGGCCATTTGAGACCACGTTGAATCGGGGGGAGCTTAAACATGTTCTGATCATGATAGTGAAGAGAGTCTCAAAGTTTTTTCATGTAGATAGATAGCTAAATCTTCTTTTGGGGGTTTCACGTATGACAGCACAGAAGCCTGACAAAACCCCCAAACTGACACATAGCTCTATACACAGAGATAGTGCTCACACAGAAGCCGAACCGCCAAACTGAACATAGCCTATACCAAGAGAATAGTGCTCAGACAGAAGCCCCTTTTCCCCCCAACTGTACACAAGCTCTATCTGCAAAAAAGTGCTCCACAGGACTGACAAAACCCCAAACTTTACACAAGCCATACTACAGAGAATAGTGCTCAGCACAGGAACGTGACACCGCCAAACCGTACACCCTAGCTCTATATACAGAGAATATGCTCCACAGGGTGACACCGGGCCCAAAAGTACACATAGCTCTATCTACAAGAATAGTGCCAGCAAGGAAATGACACCGCCAAACCGTACCATACTCTTATTTCGGAAAAGGTTCAGCACAGGGCCTGACCCCGCAAACTGTACACATGCTCATACTGCAGAGAATAGGCTCCCGCACAGGAGCCTACACCGCCAAATGTACAATAGTCTTAAAAACAGAAAATGTGCTCAGCACGAGCCTGACACCGCCAAACTGTACACATAGCTCTATACTGAGAAATGTCCAGCACAGGGGCCAACCCCCCAAACGACACATACTCTATACACAAGAAAAGTGCCACACAGGAGCCCGACACCCCCCAAACTGACACATAGCTCTAACTGCAGAGAAAGGCTAGCCAAAAACCGACCCGCCAAAAATGTACACATACTCTATACTACAGAGAAAAGTGCCCACACAAACCTGACAACCCCCAAACTGTACACATAGCTCTATAGTACAGAGAAAGTCTCAGACAGAAGCCGACACCCCAAACTGTAACACAAAGCTCTATACTACAGAGAAATTTTCCAGCACAGGGGCCGACACCGCCAAACTGTCACATAGCCCATACTACAGGAAATGCTCACAGGTTTGGGGCACTGCGCGTTCCAGGACAGGGGTTTCAATGTCCCGTTCAAGTAAAATGTGGTTCAAATCATACTGCCCTTTTGGCACTTTTTAATTTTTGGGATGTGGGACAAAACAGGGGTAGGAAAGGGTGTGATTTTTTTTTTTGGCTTTTTTTAACCTAATGTGTTGCCTAAGAGTAGCCGTATTCATTTGACTGTTGTGGATGTTAAACCAGCTTCTCCCCCCCCTGTTTTTGGGGGAATAAGAAAAGGTGTTGTTCCTCTCCCATAGCTTTAATGGTCTTTGGCGATAATGGTTTTCGATATGAAAACGTCAAACTGCCGATTTCGACTATCGAAACGATGAAAGTCAACAAATCGTCATCACTAGTTATTAACCTGTTTTTTGATTCCCCAAAATACAATACAAAGTTATAAATTTTCTTTTAATATCCCCTCTCTTCCTCTAAGGTGAAACATTTGCAGGACTGGTTTGTTCTGTTTTCTGTCCATTCATATCATTCCTCACTTCAAATTATGAAATGTTTCCCTATTAAAATAAGTGTTGCATCATTCATTTTAAGGAGCTT
>JAODAL010020098.1:0-70329 GCA_025379985.1 Phyllomedusa bahiana
GGAAATGTTCCGGAATTTGGGGGGATTTGCACAAGGGTTCACGGAATGTGGGGGATTTGCCGGAATTTTCACGGAATTGGGGGGAAATTTTGACGGAATGTTGGATTTGGGTGGGATTTGGGGGAAAAATTTCCGGAATGTGGGGGGATTTGCCGGAATTTCAGGGAAAATGTGGGGGATTTGCCGGGAATGTTCCAAAAAGTGGGGGGATTTGCACGGAATGTTCCGGAATTGGGGGGTTTCCCCGGTGGTACGGTGTGGGGGGGGGGCCGGTGTGGGGAAAGGGGGGGGGGTTTGCCGGAATGTTCACGGAATGTGGGGGGATTTGGCGGAATGTTGGAATTTTGGGGAAATTTGGGGAAGTGGGGGGTTTTGCGCGGAATGTTAGGAATGTGGGGGGATTTTCGCGGGGGGAAATTTTGGGGGGATTTGCCGGAATGGGGGGGGTTTTGCACGGGGGATTTGCGCGGAATGTGGGAGGATTTGCACGGAATGTTCACGGAATGTGGGGGGATTTGCACGGAATGTTCACGGAATGTGGGGGGATTTGCACGGAATGTTCACGGAATGTGGGGGGATTTGCGCGGAATGTGGGGGGATTTGCGCGGAATGTGGGAGGATCTTTTTATTTATTTATTGTTCTTGTTTGTTGAATTTGTAACTTTTGTAGCATTGACCTAAAACATGAGCATGTCCAATGAGGGGGCGGCGGGACCAGTTTTATTCTGGGATTGGTTCGGTTTTGCAAACACCTGTCTATGTATAATGGAAACTTATGGTAAACCTTTCGTCCCGGTGGGCTGGCCTAGCTCCACGGCCCTGTGAGTGCAAATGTGGATGACCCCCGGGGTGCGGACATTAATGCAATGCATGAAATGTTCTATTTTCAAGCTTTTTACCCCCGGCTGTGGTCGTTCCCTAACACGAGGGGTTAACAGGGCCTGGTGGCCGCCTGGGTCATGAATGACCTCTCCTCCAGGCTAAAATCTCAGCATTGATTCCCAAAGGATTATTGTCCTGAGATCCCTGCAGGTCTGTCCTTAGGATGAGGAGCGATGCTTTATCTGTTAACCCTTCGTGAGCTCATTTCCATGTCGATGGGCTATTTGCCCGCGATCCGTCTGATCACCGCGTCGGCCGCGCTTCCTGCCTCCACCATCTCGTTAGTGACCGGGTTTGGGGCCCTTACAATGAATTTTTCGCAGCCCCCGGCGCCCTGCCGTCTTGGATGTCTCCCGCTCAGCATCCCCAGCGGGAGCTCATCCTTTGGTATGTTTTTATACCAGGATTAGAACGGCGGCCTTTGTCGGCGAGGCCGGCTGTGAATGAATCACACATGATGTCAGCGGGAGGACCCTCTCCTCGCTGTCAGAGAATGTGACTGCGGTACGCACCGAAAGATGGAGCCGACCTTCTGGTGAAAGCAGAGGTGTCACAGGAGGCGGTGGATAGTGCCGCCACCTCCTGCTCCTCCTGGAGTCTGCCTGGATATGGACATTTTATATCCACTTTGTGCAGATTCATGTGCTCTGGAGGTTGTAGCCTATTGATCTTCTGCTCATCTGTTTGCATATTCTAGGGAGCAAGCAGTTCAGTCTGCAGGCAGCGTGCAGTAGAGCACATTGAAGAAGCAGCAGATATAGTTATTTATTCATTGAAACCTTTGCTTAGGAGTCCAGTGGGCGGTCCTGCTCAGTGATTGACAGCCTTACCTGCATGAGTGTGCCTAGATACAGCCGTCAATCACTGATTTTGACCACCTCCCCTGTATGAGTGTGCATAGATACAGCTGTCATCCTTATAAACCACCTTCCCGTATGAGTGTGCATAATCAGCTGGTCACTGGTAAACCACCTTCCCTGTATGAGTGTGCATAGATACAGCTGTCAGTCACTTATAACCCCCCCCTGTATTGGGTGCATAGATAAACGTCAGTCCTTATCCCCCCCCACCCTTCCTGTATGAGTGTGCATAGATACAGCTGTCAGTCACTGGCTATAACCACCTGCCCTGTATGAGTGTGCATAGATGCAGCTGTCAGTCACTGGCTATAACCCCCCCTGCCCCCCGTATAGGTGATAGATGCAGCTGTTTGTCCCCTGGCTATAACCCCCCTGCCCTGTTGATGTGCAAGATAAAAGCTGTCATCACTGGCTATAACCACCCGCCCTTAGAGTGGCAGATACAGTGTCAGCCTGAGTACAACCCCCTTCCCTGTATGATTTTTTGCTAGTAAGCCCGTCAGTCATTTAGTACCACCACCTGCCCTGTATGAGTGTGCATAGATACAGCTGTCAGTCACTGGCTATAACCACCTGCCCTGTATGAGTGTGCATAGATACAGCTGTCAGTTACTGAGAACCACCACCTCCCCTGTATGAGTGTGCATAGATACAGCTGTCACTGAGTACCACCACCTCCCCTGGATGAGTGTGCATAGGTACAGCTGTCAGTCATTTAGTACCACCACCTCCCCCGTTGAGGTGATAGTACAGCTGCACTTTATACCACCACCTTCCTGTATGATGTGCCCTAGATACACTGTCAGCACTGCTTTGACCATCTTCCCTGGATGAGTGTGCATAGGTACAGCTGTCATACGGCTTAAACCCTTCCCTGTATGAGTGTGCATAGATACAGCTGTCAGTCACTGGCTATAACCACCTGCCCTGTATGAGTGTGCATAGATACAGCTGTCAGTCACTGAGTACAACCACCTTCCCTGTATGAGTGTGCATAGATACAGCTGTCAGTCACTTAGTACCACCACCTTCCCTGTATGAGTGTGCATAGATACAGTTTTCACTGGGGTACCCCCACCTTCCCTGGATGGTGTGCATGATACAGCTGCAGTCATTAAAAGGAAACCTTCCCCTTTTGATGTGCATAGATACGCTTGGGGGGGATTGACCCATCTTCCTGTTGAGTGTGCATAGATACAGCTGTCACTTACTGAGTAGGACCACCCACTGGACTCAAAGCAAAGGTGTCAGTGAATAAATGACTCTATCTGCTGAGTCTTTGCAGACACAATGTCTGTATTTTTAATCTGTTCAGCAAATGTTTCTGTAAACCCTGGTGCTTGCAGATTGCTCTGCGTCTAGAGCGCGACGGGTCCCTTCAGAACTGGGACAAGAGTTTGTATTTTTCTCAGAAATTAATAGCACACGTGGTTTGATGAAACTGTTTAATATCTTATTACAGAAAATGACTACTTTTTCACAGATCATTCTACATTGATATGGAGTCTGGGAAAAGGTTATATGCAAGTAATATACAGAACAGCGCTCCCTCCGCATGCAATATTAATTGGTTCCAGGAGGATCATTGTATGATGAAACCATAACGCTATGGAAGATTGGTCATTGGTTCCAAAGAATGTCCCTAACATAATGCACAATAAAGATGAATGAAAATGAAGCAGATACTAATCCAGATAAGGTGCCTCTTTCCATATAACATCAGAGAGAGCTGCAGGGAGCTAGAAATCGCTTTCTATGATGAGGACGGAGCTTCCCTGGGTCATGGACTTTATATACTAAGGCTCTGTCTCCCCTGCAGTGGACAAAAAACGACCTGAAAAGGAATGACTTAAAACGTTCATGAAACAGAGTTTTCTGGCCACTGCCCCGTCACAAGCAGCCCGAAAAAAAAGGGCCCCCTTTTTTTTTTCCCCCAATTTGCATTTTTTTTTTGGGGGCGTTTTTTCTTGCATTCCCAAACTGTTTTTAATGTCTGGGAAAAAATTAACCATTTGGGTGTAGCCCAAACCCCCGGGTTGGAGCGGCAAGCCCAAAGCCCCGACTTTCCCACTCCTCAATTTTTCCCAAAACCCCCAACTCCTGAACTCCCTCATACCCCGGGGCATTTTTTTAATTATAACTTTACTGTAAAATAAAATGGTAACATCAGGCTTTTATCACTTATGATAAAAATAACAAGCCATTTAGGTAGAACAGACACTGACCACCAAAAAAGGGGGAACAGTGGTTTTGAAAACTTTTGAACACTTTTGGGGGAGAGTTTAAGAAAAAACTGTATTTGGGATTTCCCAAATCCAGTCGCCCCCAACATTTGGGGAAAGTGTAGAAGGGGACCTGGGGTCAGATTTTGGTCAAAACGTGCTTGAATCTATTTTAGAGTCCCAAGGATTCAGGCAGAGCTGAAAACCAAAGGCGGGGGTTCCCAAAAAACTAACAAAAAAATAGAAATTAACTTTTGATTTTTAAGTACCCCAAAACAGTAACAATTTCAGTTAAAAGGAAAGGGAAACTGCAAACTAAACCCGATCAAAAAACTTTCAAAACAAATTTATGTATAAGATTGGGAAGATGACTTTTTATATAAAATTACCCGTATTTAAATGTACAAAGCTGTAGTGGAGGGTGAAGATATGGGGCCTGAAAAATCACAAAAAAAAACCATTAAATTTCCAAATTTTTTTTGTCATATGTGAAATTTTAATTTTTTGGATATGACTTTAGGACACACAAAATTGAAAAAATTTCCAAAACACTGCAGGAACCTTTGGGGGAGCTTGAAAATTTGTTTCCCGAAAAATTTTCGCCCTTTATCCCGATCCTGCCCTACAAAGACCTCACATCGATCTCATTATTTCCAAAAAGGGGTTTAAAAAGGGCCCCTCACACTAACTTGGGTTGGTGGCAAAAGCGGTGACCACAGGGCCAAAATCTTAACAATGTTCCCAGTAAAAAAGGAATTGCCCCGGGAAAAGTCCTTTAGGAAAGAAAAAAGTTGAACTCTTCTTTCCCTTTTTTGAAAACAGGTGAAAAAAAATTTTTCCCGAAATCTTTTTCGCCATGGGGACAGAATCTTTTTCCCCTGGGGCCCGCGCTTTGCCTTTCCCCCATGTAACAATTAAAACTCCTCAGGGCCCGAAGATCTGGGAGCCCCTTTCCCCCGGCCGGGCCCCCAATTCCCCTTGCCCCTTTTTCAAAAACGAAATAACCCGGGCCAACTAATTTTAAAATTTTTGGGAGTCGGCCCTTTTATGATACTCCAACTCCCAAAATACCCTCCACCCACGACTCCGACCCACAGCCCTTGGCTCCACCCTAAAAAGGGATATAACGCAATTATTGCATTTTAGTTCTTGTAAGACGTTTTACGGATTTTGGCGCTAATAAGGTTATCTCGCGTTTGTCGGCAAAAATATGTTTTTTTACGGATTTTGGCCAAAATCCATAGAAAAATGTAATTTTAGCGTTAGAAGCGAGAACTTTATTAGCCCCAAAATCTGTAAAGAAAAGGATTGCGCAAAAATAGTGATGTTAGCGGCCAAAGCGCAATCATTTTATTACGAACGGTACAAACAAGGACACATCAGACACTTGTATGCAAAATTTTATCAGGGATAACCTTTATTTAAAACCACTTAGGTGGGACTTTGGGTTCCTGGGGGGGTTTTTTATTGAAAAATCGAGCGAAAAAACGCCAAAAGACGTTTGGCCTTTCCATAGACTCCTGTAGTAAATTTTCTGCCCTGTTCTGGCGTTTTTTAGAGCATGTTGCAAAAGACGAGCAGTAAAAAAACGAGCAGAAAAAAGGTCAGTGTAGACAGCAGGAGGGTTTTACATTAGAGTCTATGGGAGATGATTACAGTTGTTTTTCCAGCGTTTTTAGAAAACAAAAAACACTGCAGAAACGGACGTTTTTCTGTGCAGTGTAGACATAGCCTAATACATGTAAGAGTAGTACAGGACATGTAGTACCGCACTGTACTGTAGAGAGGAGCTATAGACCACCAATCACTGCATGCTGCTCACTAATACATGTAAGAGCAGGAAAGGACATGTAGTACCGCACTGTACTGTAGAGAGGAGCTATAGACCACCAATCACTGCATGCACCTCACTAATACATGTAAGAGCAGTACAGGACATGTAGTAACGCACTGTACTGTAGAGAGGCGCTACTAGACCACCAATCACTGCATGCACCTCACTAATACATGTAAGAGCAGTACAGGACATGTAGTACCGCACTGTACTGTAGAGAGGAGCTAAAAGACCTCCAATAATTGCATGCACTTCACTAACAGATGTAAGAGCAGTACAGGACATGTAGTACCCGACTATACTGTAGAGAGGCGCTAGAGACCGCAATCACTGCATGCACCTCACTAATACATGTTAAGAGCAGCACAAGACATGTAGTACCGCACTTACTGTAGAGGCGCTATAGACCGCCATCACTGCATGAACCTCACTAATACATATAAGAGCAGTACAGGACATGTAGTTTCCGCACTGTACTGTAGAGGCGCTATAGACCACCAATCACTGCCATGCACCTCACTAATACTGTTTAAAAGCAGTAAAAGGACATGTGTACCACACTGTACTGTAAGAGGCGCTATAAAACCACCATCACTGCATGCACCTCACTAATACATGTAAGAGCAGTACAGGACATGTAGTACCAGCACTGTACTGTAGAGGCGCTATAGACCACCAATCACTGCATGCACTGCACTAATACTGTAAGAGCAGTACAGGACATGTAGTACCGCACTGTACCCGTAAGGCGCTATAGAACCACCAATCACGCATGCACTCACAATACATGTAAGAGCAGTACAGGACATGTAGTACCGCACTGTACTGTAGAGGCGCTATAGACCTCCAATCACTGCATGCACTGCACTAATACAGAGGTTGTACGAGTAAAATGTTCATAATAATTGTTTGGATTTTCCATCCAACAAATCTACCGCAGATCAGCAGTGTCTGGGACAGTGTATGGAGAGGTTGGTTTATACAACGTCTCAGGAGCAACCATTGTACGACAGAAATATTGTATCCTGAGGCCATTGTGACCAGAGGGACCAATGTAATGAGCGGCAGTAGCGCTGCGCCGCATGAGGACAGGACAGCGGATTGGGAAAAGTCACCTTTTTAGTTCATAGGTTTTGT
Source organism: Phyllomedusa bahiana (assembly GCA_025379985.1). Lineage (NCBI taxonomy): Eukaryota > Metazoa > Chordata > Amphibia > Anura > Hylidae > Phyllomedusa > Phyllomedusa bahiana. The sequence continues at coordinate 6,936 of JAODAL010020098.1, forward strand.
CTATGCCGGGTCTACAAAGCTGGGTTTGGCTGCGGATTAATCTGAGTTCTGCAGAATAGGGTCCATGGATAACTGCTTGAAATTGCATGAAAAATGGTCTCCTTCTGTCAGTATCGTCTGTTGGAAAGATCTGCCCATCTCGCTCTCTGATCCATCGCGTGGACTTCCCGGTTCCCCTCTCTGTATCACTGGGCAGGTGACGGGTGAAAGCCTTGTAACTGTAACCTGGAATTTACAGCCATTTATGCCCTATTTATGTCACATTCCAGCTATTTGCCACTACATTTGGTCTATAGACTCTGGCTCTGCCGCAGTATGTATTAGGAAATAATGTTCAAGGTCTTATGACCGAGATGTGATCGGAATGGGGCTTATTAGATTGTTGGCACAACACGTGTTTAAAGGGGTTGTCTCACCTCCCATCTTCTGTGTCCTCTTGATTCCGCCACAGTTAAAAACAGGGGCGTTTTTTTTCCATGTCCAGACTCGGTGGAACGAAACACTTTGAAGGGACTGATATCACAACCGTGTGTGCGCGCGCTTGTGCAAACTACGTTGTCATTGGACATATCAAATCTTGGAAGGGAGAGGCATGAACCGCAAATCCTCACACTATACGTTGATCTAATGCTTCTCAGCAAAACTGTAGAAAAAATGAACAGGAGGTTCTTAGTATACTTTTTGATCAAAACATATTTGTCCACTTGCCACTTCACGGCGACCTCTATAAAGTGGGTCCCTATTCTAAATGGGGTTAAAACTGCATGGCGGCCACCACCGCAGCAAAAACCACACAGATGATATTATAAGCTCCGCATCCTCTCAGAGGCGCGGCGGGGCAGACTGGCAGCCCCACGAGGCGCGGCGGGGGAGCCCGGCGGCCCCTGCAGGCACGGCGGGGGAGGCCGCGGAGCTCGTACACCGCGGCGGGGGAGGCTGTTTGCCATTGCCCTCCACGGTGGGCTACAGTAAGGAGCTGAGAAAGAAGCTGTGGGGCACAGGCTCGGACCAGACTGGCTACTCTGCATGTGGACTTGACCGATACTACAAGGTGGGATAGGAACTTTATGCCGGACTTTAGAGGCGTCTGACTCCTGCGTCCCCCATTGGTCATGAGACGGTGTCCCCCACTTGGAGTGATAGTCAGGCATGTCCACTCCTTTCAACTCAAAGGAATTGAGGGAGATAGACGAGCGTTGTCCTTAGCTATCTCCATCAGTCCCATAGTGTTGAATGGAGTGGCAGCCACATGCCCGAGCACTGTCCCATACAAACAGGGAACACCGTAGTCATGGAGGCCCCAGCATTGGGGCTCCCAGTGATCCACAGAGTAGGCAATAAGGGTTTTATATCCTCACAAAGAAGATCTGTTCACTACTGAGATGCTGAAGTGACGTTTCTTACGTTCCTCTGTTATTCTTCCTGAAAATATATACGGGTATATTGACAACTAGCTGTCCCCATTACCCCCATCCATAGATTGTGTCTGTGTACATTATGACATAGCTAATCGGTGCTGCACGTTGAATTTACGGCCGCCTTTGCCAGTTTCAACTGGCCGGCTTTTACCAGAAGTTTTTAGTGAATTTTAATATAAACTTGTCTTAGCGTGTCCTGTATCTGCTTGTAACCTGCCACTATGGTGTTGGATGAGCACTTGACACGCTAAGGCATATATATATATGTGGGCCAATACAGAGGGACTTGACACCTAGTTGTTTATACCAGGCATCCTCAAACTGCGGCCCTCCAGCTGTTGGGAAACTACAACTCCCCTCATTCCCACTGTTATAGATTGTATAAATGCATGATGGGAGTTGTAGTTTCCCAACAGCTGGAGGACCGCAGTTTGAGGATGCCTGGTTTATACTGTAGAGGGCACTGTGGCTGTACTCACAAGCCGGGTGGTAGGGTTTGAGGGTGAACAATGCCTCGTCTCCCACTAACCAGTGTAGCGGAGAGCGGCTCCTACCACAGAAGCATGATGGGTGTGGTACCAAGTGGGGGTTGGAGAAAAGGGAAACCCTCTCATCGACACTTACTCCAGTTTATCCTGTTAGTCGCAGTGTATCTGTTATATATGTGTGTGTGTATATATATATATATATATATATATATATATATATATATATATATATATAATCCTCTATTTTCTAAACAAAGCTAAATCAGAACAGCAATGTATTTGGTAATAGTCTTAATTTACTTTTGCCTACATGTTGAAAGCTAATTATTGTGGTAAGAAAACCCCCTTCAAGCAGAGTTTTATCCCAGGACAACGACTGCAATATATAATTTTTAAAAATATATTATATATATAATAATATATAAATATAATAATATATATAATGTGTTGTTGTGTGTTTTGTGTGTGTGTGTATATAAATAATATATATAAATTATATATAATTTTTATATTACACACGTTGCAGTCGTTGTCCTGGGTTAAGAGGCGCTGTCGCCTGCACTCACCAGCTGGGGATCTGTGAACGCGCCACCCACTCACCAGTGTAGTGACTCCTGCTACATTCACAGTCAGCACCCACATTGAAGCACTGTACAGGAATGTACATTATGATGTTGGCGGTACCAAGCGGGAAAGAGACGAGGAAGCGGTGTCATCCAAACTCACTCCACTGTGTCAGCAGTGTAGCATATGTATATTTCTTTGCTGAGATTGCAGGCATTGTCCTGGGACAAAAACTGTGAGCTTAAAGGGTTTTTATTACCACAATGGTTAGCTTTAAACATGTAGGCAAAGGTACATGAAGACTATTACCAAATACTATGCTATTCTGATTTTGCTTTGTTTAGAAAATAGAGGAGGTTTTTATCTCCTGCTTGTACTGTATATACAAGCTTTCTTAGGTTACCGACCTTCTCTCTGTTCTCCTTGTCCTGCCCGACCGTGGTTCCTCACTCCCTGCTGTGTGTTATCTCCAGCACAGAAGCTTGTTTATCTACGTGACTGACCAGCTTTAACTTTTTAGAGCTCTGTAGCCTGGTGCACTGCTGTTTACAAACCTCCTGTACTCATGTCACTGTAACAGGCTCAGCTTGGAATATCAGGGCTGATATGCCAGTCACTGCTATAGACCCACCCACAGCCTAACCAGGAAGTGGGAGCCTGAAGCTGGCTCTGAGAATCTCCCTTTTTAAAGGGGTATTCCAGTATGCAAAACTTGACTCCTATTGAAAGTGCGTAGTACAAGGTAACAATCTTCGTAATCACTCTCCAGTTACTGGCTCATTATCTAATGTTTATAGCTTGTTGCCAGGAGATACGACCTGTAGTTCAGCTTTCTGGTCGCACATGCTCAGTTCCAGCTCTAGGACGGTGGGCGGTGTATCTCTAACGCAGCAGGGGATGGAAGAAGGAACTGATGTGAGCGGCTCAGCAGAGGGGGGAGAACAATATGAGATGCACACGAGGGTGGATACTTTTGCTTCAGTAGCCAGAGGAATATAGGGGAAAATATGTCAGCAATGCATGATGGGAATTGTAGTCTGCTACCCACTTAAACTGTTTTGGGAGCCAGGCCCATGCTTGTGCTGAGGAGGAGCACATAGGGGGCAGTAATATGACAAAGTACGGTATATAGTCGAGTATAAGCCGACCCAAATATAAGACGAGTCACCTATACCCAAAAAACTGGGACAACTTATTGACAGGTATAAGCCTAGGGTGGAAAATGCAGCGGCTACTGGTACATTTCAAAAATAAAAATGGATGCCAATAAAATTACAGAGGCAGGTATATGTCCACTAATAGGCAGGTATAGGCAGGTATATGTCCCCTAAGAGGCAGGTATAGGCAGGTATATGTCCCCTCACAGGCAGGTATAGGCAGGTATATGTCCCCTAAGAGGCAGGTATAGGCAGGTATATGTCCCCTCACAGGCAAGTATAGGCAGACATATGTCCCCTCACAGGCAAGTATAGGCAGACATATGTCCCCTCACAGGCAGGTATAGGCAGACATATGTCCCCTCACAGGCAGGTATAGGCAGGAATATGTCTCCCATAGACGGGTATAGGCAGATATATGTCCCCTCACAGGCAGGTATATGTCTCCCATAGTCAGGTATAGGCAGGTATATGTCCCCTCACAGGCAGGTATAGGCAGGTATATGTCCCCTCACAGGCAGGTATAGGCAGGTATATGTCCCCTCACAGGAAGGTATAGGCAGGTATATGTCCCCTAAGAGGCAGGTATAGGCAGACAATTGTCCCCTCACAGGCAGGTATAGGCAGGTATATGTCCCCTCACAGGCAGGTATATGTCTCCCATAGACAGGTATAGGCAGGTATATGTCCCCTCACAGGCAGGTATATGTCTCCCATAGACAGGTATAGGCAGGTATATGTCCCCGGCATATAGGCAGGTATAGTCAAGGCAGTATGGATTTTCCCATATAGCAGGTATATGTCTCCCATAGACAGGTATAAGCAAGTATATGTCCCCTCACAGGCAGGTATATGTCTCCTATAGGCAAGTATACACAGGGTTTCTTAAAAAAATCAAAAATACAAGTACTTACCTCTCTCCCCCGCTGCTCCGAGGCACTCTGGCAGAGGCGACGTGATGTCATCAGGCCACGCAGGCAACGTGATAACACTCGCGCTGCTTGTGCCGGAAACTCCGGAGGGCCACAGACTGCGGCCTCCCCGAGTCCTATTGCGGAGTCCTATTGTGTCTTCAGCTGTGTGCGCTCCCAGAGGCTGGATCTCCACCGGTGCCCGGTCGCTGATAGTGACTCGGGTATAAGGTTTATACTCGTGTATATACGGTATGTCTGTGAAATGTTTAGGATGTAGGATTGGGCGATGTTCACACGGCTTATTGCCGACGTAATTGCGGGGACGGATTTCGCCCCGCAATTACGCCGGCAGCGGGGGCGGGGAGAGGGGGGGGGGGGCGGCAGCTCGCCGGCCCCATAGACAAATTCATTTTACGGCGGCGTACACGCTGTAAATAATGTGCAAAGTCACTTTCTCCCCCGCGGCGGAATTTGCCGAGCGGGGAGGAGAAGGAATCCAGAGTTCTCTATGAGAACTGTGGATTACCGTAGTGACGGGACGGATTGAGCCGTACTGCAGCGCAAATACGGCGCACAGTACGGACTTCCCAAATCAGTCAGAAACGAGCCTTAGTGTTAAACTATTGCTCTGTGTGTGATGTCCCTGCAGCCCTCTCTCTGTCTCCGCACCAGAGTACCCCTTTAATTAGATGCTATTATAGTCACTGTCCTGGGACGGACTGTCTACAGCTTCTCCCATAAGCCTGTTGGGCTTCTATGACCCATATTAACCCAATAAACAGGCGGGGGCTCTGAATAGTTGATTACATTGATCTGGGAGCGGATGATTAACCATTCATCAGTGATCATAGCCGCCCGGGCTCGAGTGCATTCTTTCCTAGCGTGCGTCTTCATTCTATAATTTGTTCTATTCACAGGACTTTTACTTGTGCTAAGTAATCTTTAGCGAGGATCAGAGACGAGAACAAACCCCGGAGAGATCCCTCCGTCCCCGGCCTCTTTTTTTTGTTTTTTTCACTTGTCATTGCTGTAAGTTGGATTTGGCATCTTGCTCTGTGATGACAGAAAGCCAGAGGGTATCGCGGTCGGGAGACACAGAGAAGGGGAAAGCATGCAAGCCGGGGGGGAGCACATCATACAAAACGTCTCTGAGGGTCGCCGTACTCCCACACCAGAAACTCGCAGTGTTCACATCAAGGCCAGGATTAGGAGAGTCATTATTGATACCATGGGAGGCCCTTGATCTCTGCCAGCGGTTTGGGATTTGTAGTATTTCGTCTACACGGTAATATCCATTCATGCTTAGCAGTAATCATATTTGGTCATCTTGCATTACATAGTACGGTTGAAAAAAGACATGTGCCCATCAAGTTCAAGCAAGGGAGGGGAAAATGTGGATGAAGGGAGGGAGACAAGGAGTTCAAGCCCAACCTCTCAATTGTTTAATGCCCTTAAACCCACACGGCAATAACCAATCTGCTCCAGGGGAGACCCAATCTCTTACCCCGGTGCCACCACCAGCCAGGATCCAGAATTTTACATGGCTACATAAGCATTAATATTCTTTAGTTCCAGGTAGGTATCTAAGCCTTTCTTGAAACCCTCACCTGTTCCTGCTGTGACCAACTCCTCAGGCAGCTATTCCAGGAATCACAGTTCTCACAGTGAAGAACGCTCTTCTCCTCTGGAGATTGAATCCTTTTTTCTCCAGGGAATGTCCCCTTGTCTTTTGAGGGGGCTTTACATGAAATAATTTTTCCCCATACTTTTTGTAGGGACCATTTACATATTTATATAAATTAATCATGTCCCCCCGGAGCCGTCTTTTCTCAAGACTAAATAAGTTCAATTCTTCTAACCTCTCCTCATAACTAAGATGCTCCATTCCCCTTATAAGTTTGGTTGCTCGTCTTTGTATTCTCTCTAGCTCTATTACATCTTTTCTATAACCTGGGGCCCAGAACTGAACAGCAGATTCCAAGTTAATACGTGATAGATTTTTTTTGGGAAGCCGCCTATTCCATTCTGCTACCCTTGAATATTATAGAGCAGCCAAATGCCCCGCCTTTAAAGGGAAATTTTCTCACTACAAAGTTGCTTTTTTTTGTTAAAAATCTTGCAAAAAAAAAAGTCACTTTTCAATATGGTCCATTAAAAGTGTCCTACCATTCTGAGATATCCCCTCTTTTATGGAACGCAATCAGTTGAATACGTGATAGATTTTTGAAGCAGCCATTCCATTCTGTACCCTTGATTATCTATAGAGCGCCAAATGCCCACAGCCTAAGGATTGTCTCACTACAATGATTGCTTTCTGTTAAAGATCTGCAAAAACAAGTCACTTTGCTATATGGTCATTAACAGTCCTACCTATTCTGACTATCCTCTTGTATGGATGCCACCATGGTTCGCTATAGCTACAGACCTGTTTGATTTCTCCTGGTAGGCTGCCAGCACTGGTTGCTATAGCTACAGACCTGGCTTCTACTGCAGCCTAGTAAATGCCAGTAAACACGCCCCTGAATTCAAAGTGAAACCAAGAAAACAGGACTGAGTTGAGAGGAATCAATGTAGTGAGACAACCCCTTTAAGATGCTCATCTGTGCATTTACAGGTGGAAAAAAATGATGTTCTAAATCGGGGGTGTCAAATATGTGGCCTTTAAGGCTGTGCTCTGCGCCACACAGGGGGACCGGATCTCCCAAGACAACCTTGGGACAGCAGAAAGCGGAACGCGCCATTCCTTTCTGCTTTGATGCTGAAGTCAATAGCAGCTGTAGCATGTAAGGGATTTGGGAGAGGGAGGGTCTCCCTGTGTCCTCCATCAGCACCCTGCTGTGCGATTGCGGGATGCTGATGATCACAGGCCAGTCTGTCTATGATGTAAACCTGCAAGACCCTGTCCTGACTCTGATAAATGATAGGAAGCTCAGTGGTTTTGTTTCTGGACATACAGGAAACAGTTGTGTGTGTGGAGCCCAGGAGATCGGGTGACTAACGGGATGTTCACACAGCATTTTTGGATACGTTTTGGATCTGAAAAAAGCATTCAAAAGCACTGCGTAAAACGCATTTAACACAGAGGTGCATGTTCGGCTGCAGCAGGAATGCACCCTATGGTTTTAAATAAGGCGCCTGCTGCATCAAACGGATCCAGAATTCACGTCAATTCTTTGAACGGATCTGAAAGACGCAAGTGAAACACATATGGTCTGAACGCCGATGCGTGTTTTACATTGAAAGCAATGTAGATCACACTGTGTGTTTGTGTCCATATAGAGTTCGAAGCACGGATTCAGACACGCATCTAAAAATGTATCCAAAAACGCCGTGTGGACATACCCTTTAAAGGGTTTTGCTACAATCTCATTTCATACCTCCTGCATCCAGCTCTTCAGCTCTGTGTGCTCAGAAGGGGGTGTGTGTGATTTGTTTGAATTACATATCATGTGACCCTGCAGGAAGACATCACCAGGCCTTTCCTCTCTAGTCAAAGAAAGGTCTATTTATGTACAAGTATTTTAAGTAGCTACAATGTAGCTCAGAGGTAACATTTTTGCTTTACAGCACAAAGGTCCTTGGTTCAAATCCCTGCAGGAACTTAACTTGTGGATTTTTTTCCTCTTTATCAATGCACAGACCTGAGTGAGGTTTCTTTTTTTATTTATTTGCACTGTCTGACTAATTACTAAGGAGGACAGGAGCAGAATGACAGCACCTGGGGTTTGAACATTCAGTAGCTGCCTGAGCGGAGAGGTGATGTCTGAGCATGTGCGACCAGGACTGAGGAGCTCTCAGCCCAGGTCGTATCCCCTGGAGACGAGCTGTAAACAATGGATCACTAAGGGAGCAGCTAAAACAAAAACGGTGCAGAATTTTTAATAATGATGAATGGTGAAAATGTTTATTATTTAATTTTCAAACTTCGCGCATCAATTTTACTTTGTGGCAAAAAGGGCTGTGCAGTCGGCAAGCCAAAGCCCCGACTCCGACTCCTCAATTTCCCAAACCTCCGACTCCTGACTCCTCTCTCATACAGGCGCATGTTTAAGTGATAACTTTACTGTAGTAAAATGGTAACATCAGGCTGTTTATCACCTTATGATACAATAATCAAGCTATTTAGGTAGAACAGACACTGATAAGCAAAACACTTGTGGGTGGAGTTAAAGAAAAAGCTGTATTTCTATCCAAGTCCAGTCTGCATCAACATTTGGAATGTGTAGAAGAGACCTGGGATCAGATTTTGGTCAAGATGTGCTTGAATCTGATTCACAGCCCAGAAGGATTCAGGCAGAGCTGAAAGGCAAAGGTGGATTTACCAAATACTAACAAAATAATAAAAATTAACATTTTGTTTTTTAGGAGCAAAACAGTAACAATGCAATTACAGGAAATAATCTGCAGAACTGAGCAGATGCTAAATACTTGCAAGTCACATTTATGTATAAGATATGTAAGATGACTGTATATAAAATTACAGGAGCCTCATGTACAAAGCTGTAGTGGATGGAGAGATATGGAGACTGAAAGTCACCAGTTCAAACCATTGTTACCCTTTTGCTTGTCAGTGTAAAATATATTTATTGGCTATAACTTAAGAACACAAACAAATTGTAAATATGCAAAACACTGCGGGAACATTTGTGGAGTCTTGAATTTGTTCTGAAATAGTATCCTCCATCAGATTCCTGCATACATGACCTCACATCTGATCTCATTTTTTCCAGGCTAGAGAACGGCCTCTCTACACTAAATAGGGGGCAAAGCGGTGACACAGGGGCAACATCTCTAACATTGTCAGTGGTATAAAGAATTCGCCTCAGCCACAGTCAGTTTTGATGAATGGTTGATCTCTGCTACTTCTTTGAAAGCAGGTGAAACATTTTGCTGAAATCTGTTTGCCCTGGGAGCAGAATCTTTTCCATCTGGTATTGTATCGTCTTTTCAATGGTTTTGGGGGACAGTTCTGTTTGCGAATTAACACCCTCCCCCCTTAACCACTGAATAGCACTTCTTCCACCCAAAAACTGGAAAGTGTGATAATCTGTCCGGCAGAAAAACTGCAGTGTAGACTCCTGGGCGGATTTTCTCTTGATGTCTACAGGGATGGTCGTCGGTCGGTTTCGGACCCTTGCGTGTAGATGTACCCAGATTTTTCCGTCTTGCTGGTACCAGCTCTGCATCAAAAACTGCAGCCGTGAGTCCATCCTCATATTGATATCCTAAAGGCTGGTTCCCTCGTAGGACAGCAAATAATGATCTGTTACTGGAGAAAGAGGTTTCTGGTCTATAAGTACAGGCGGTCCCCGGGTTACAAACAGGATAGGGACTGTAGATTTGTTCTTAAGTTGAATCTGTATGTAGGTCAGAGCAGGTATATTTATTAAATGTAAAGGTTTCTTTTTCATTTTTGGATAGTGCAGGGAAGGGTTTTTACATTTGTTTTGCTGACTGTGCCCCTGTTGAGAAGATGTCACCTCATGTGCTGCTGCGGCATGCTGGCACTTGTCATTCCACAGCTACTTTCTGCTGTGCAACATGGAACTACAAGTGCCAGCATGCCCCATAAGTCTCCGTTTGTAACCAGGGGACGGATGTAAGTCGGAGACTGCCTGTATTAGAAATTATAAAGCAGAATGCACCTGGCCTCAGTTACTTGTCTTCTGTTACTAGTCCTGATGCCGGCAGTTAGCGCTCTGTGACGATCAGCACCATGGGCAGCTCCTCTCCATGCTGTCCCTAGGCTGATGTTAGCGTGTCTAATTTATTTATTTATTTTTAACCTGTTGCCGACTGCTCATAGTCAATTTTTATCACACTGTAGCTAGTATAACTTTAACGCCGCGCAGTACTTTCTGCTACGTGAAGGCTCCTCAACCCTCATTCAATAGTCAATGAGTGAAAAGCAGATCTAAATGTTGCAAAAAGTATCAAACATTTATTTAAAAGTCCCATATATACAAGACTCCAATGGTAACAACTTGTTACTTGCGGTTAGTAGTGATGGCGATCCATAGTGGGCGGCAAAAACAGATCAAAAGCGCACTTCCATACTGCGACCGCATAGCCGGGCTACTCCATCTTGGCGTGCATATCCTTCGGACAGACGGGCGTGGCGCAGGGCGTGCGCCGTTTCGGGGGAACCTCCCCCTTTCTCAAGCAGATACTTTCGTGTTCTCTGAGAACGAACGAGTTAACATCCTTAAAGGGGTTGTCTCGCTACAGGGATTGCTGCTTTTTATGTTAAAGATCTTGTAAAAACAAGTCACTTTGCAATATGTGTCCATTAACAGTGACCTACCTATTCCTAGATATCCCCTCTTGTATGGGCTGCATCAGCTCCATGGGTCGCTATAGCTACAGACCTGTCCGATCTCTCCTGATAGGCTGCCAGCAGTGGTTGCTATAGCTACAGACCTGTTCGATCTCTCCTGATAGGCTGCCAGCACTGGTCACTATAGCTACAGACCTGTTGATCTCTCCTGTAGGCTGCCAGCACTGGTGGCATATAGCTACAGACCTGTTCAGTCTCTCCTGGTAGGCTGCCAGCACTGGTGGCTATAGCTACAGACCTGTCCGATCCCTCCTGATAGGCTGCCAGCAGTGGTTGCTATAGCTACAGACCTGTTCGATCTCTCCTGATAGGCTGCCAGCACTGGTCACTATAGCTAGAGACCTGTTTGATCTCTCCTGGTAGGCTGCCAGCACTGGTGGCTATAGCTACAGACCTGTCCGATCCCCGTCCTTGTTTTATGGCTTTTTTCGAGCAGTGGTTGCTATAGCTACAACCCTGTTCTCTCTCCTGACAGGCTGCCAGCTCTGGTTGCTATAGCTACAGACCTGGCTTCTCCTGCAGCCTAGTAGAAGCCACTAAACAGGCCCCTGAATTCAAACTAAAACCAAGAAAACAGAACTGAGGTGAGATGAATCAATGTAGTGAGACAACCCCTTTAAGGAAGCTGAGGCAGCTGGGCTAGGATGGAAAGGTGCCTGAGAAAGGGGGAGGTTCCCTTCTGCACCACGCCCGCCTGTCAGAAGGATATGCACGCCAAGATGGAGTAGCCCGGCTATGCGGTCGCAGTATCGCAGCATGGAAGTGCGCTTTTGATCTGTTTTTGCCGCCCACTATGGATCGCCATCACTACTAACCGCAAGTAACAAGTTGTTACCATTGGAGTCTTGTATATATGGGGCTTTTAAATAAATGTTTGATACTTTTTGCAACATTTAGATCTGCTTTTCACTCATTGGCCGACTGCTCATAGACCAGAGGTCTGCACCGTCCCACTACTCCAGAGAGAGTATCTGCTCCCGGCTCTGGCTGTTAGTTGAGGGTCTGGACAAGACTCCCTCAATGATCTCACCATTGCCACAAAGGGTATTTGACCATGGACCCATCCACAGCAGAAGGAAGCACATTGAGCCCCATAAGCGCCCTATTGTCCCTGTAGGCGAGGATACCTCTGACTGCATGGCTGGGGGATATGACCCTTATGTGTGATAGATGTAGTGAGTTTTCCCACATGTATAGCACATGGCGGCTTTTTCGGCACAGTTGGTGCCTCATGGCTGAGCCCCAGACTCCTCACTCAGAGTTTTTACACATTGAGCACTTACCAACAGTGCAATCCATGTAATACAATGTGTGGTCACCAGAGCGAGACCCGCAGCGGCGGCCATCACATCCTATGCAGGGGGAATGTCAGCAGGGTCTATAGCTCGGGGTGTAATATGTGTTTACCAGGCATTAGAGCCACATCTCCGCTGGCCGCCTGCCATTGGCACAGGAAAGCATTGCTTCTGCCGTGTGAAAGGAAATCAGTGGCTGCAGCTCTAATTAACCTGCTATTACAGGAGCCGCTTGCAGGACAGTGTCCAGTTGTGGGTTGAAAAATCCATCCCCCTCCGGGCGCTGCGGACATCGTTGTATTTAGGGTTATATGTTTTTTGAGCCTTTTTTAAGGGGCCGAGCTTTTGTGTATAAAAGGGGGTTTTGGGATAGGGGAGGAAGCTTTTAGCATTTTTGTATTAGGGGTTATATGTAAGGGAGAATTGTGGCTCTGTGATATTATAGGTTATATGATAGAGATAGAAACTGAGCTCTGTGATATATAGGGTTATATGATAGAGGGGGAGAAGCTGAGCTCTGTGATATATAGGGTTATATGATAGGGGATCTGAGCTCTGTGATATATAGGGTTATATGATAGAAAGGGGGGAAAGCTGAGCTCTGTGATATATAGGGTTATATGATAGAGGAGAGAAGCTGAGCTCTGTGTATATAGGGTTTTTAGGTAGAGGAGAGAGCGAGCTCTGTGAAAATATAGGTTATATGATAGAGGGAGAGAAGCGGGGCTCTGTGATATATAGGGTTTTTATGATAGAGGGGGAGGAAACTGAGCTCTGTGATATATAGGGTTATTTGATAGAGGGAGAGAAGTGAGCTCTGTGATAATATAGGGTTATATGATTTGAGGGAGAGAAGCTGAGCTCTGTGAATATATAGGGTTATATGATAGAGAGAAAAAGCTGGCTCTGTGATATATGGGTTATATGATAGAGGAGAGAAGCTGGCTCTGTGATATATTGGGTTATATGTGAGGGGGAGAAGTTTAGCTCCGTATATATAGGGTTATTTTGATAGAGGGGGAGAAACTGAAACTCTGTGATATATAGGTATATGATAGGGGGAGAGAGCTGACTCTTGATATATAGGGTTATATGATAAGGAGAGAAACTGAGTCTGTGATATATAGGGTAATATGATAGAGGGGGAGAAGCTGAGCTCTGTGATATATTGGGGTTTTATGATAGAGGAAGAGGAAGCCGAGCTCTGTGATATTTTAGGGTTATATGATGAGGGAGAGAAGCTGAGCTCTTGAATATAGGGGTTATATGATAGGAGAGAAGCTGAGCTCTGTGATATATAGGGTTAATGATAGAGGAGAGAGGTAAACTCTGTGATATATAGGGTTAATGTTAGAGGAGAGGAGCTGAGCTCTGTGATATAAAGGTTTATATGATGAGGTGAGGGCTGAGCTCTGTGATATATAGGGTTATATGTAGAGGAGAGAAACTGAGCTCTGTGATATATAGGGTTATATAGTAGAGAGAGAAGCTGAGCTCTGTGATATATAGGGTTATATAGTAGAGAGAGAAGCTGAGCTCTGTGATATATGAGATAGCCTTTGGTACATGAAAACGCAATTTAAGGCACCATTTAGTACGCATAAGAAAAGTACTGAGCAGACACAGTACAGAGTACTAATTAACTACTTTGGTATCATAATAATAAGGATGAAGCAACGAGACGGCTCCATAATCACTTAAGAAAGAAAATGAAAAATAGTAAATAAGAAGTACATAAAACATAACGCAGAACAGCGGCACCCATGTGCAGATAAGTATTACAAACATAAGCACATACACCTATGTGAATAGGTAAGGTCTGAAATAAAAGGTGAAGAAAACAAATATTGTACTGGTACAATGCTGCGAAATCGTCACACGGCCATGGTCACCTTGTGTATCCAAAAAATTGGAATAATAAGTTGCATGTATCTCAATATAGTGCCCATGAAAAGTACACTTCAGCCAACAAAAAATGAGCCCTCCCCCAGGTCCATAGATGGAAAAATATAATGTTATTGCTCATTGAAAATGGCGCTGCAGTGCAAATTTAAAAGAGAGTTCTGAAACAGTGAAAACTCTACAAATTTGGACCGGTAGCGAGCTGCAAAATACAGAGAATATGTTGTTTGTACTGAACAATGAATTGCATAAACGAGAACAACAAAATTACTATAGCTTTTTTTTCACGTTTCATTCCAACATAAAATGGGGTTTCCATGTACATTCCATGGTACGGTCAACGCCAATATTAAAAAGTACGTCTTGTCCTGCAAATAGTAAGCCCTCATAGGTCTATGTAGATGGAAAAATTAAAAAAAGTTATGGCTCTTGGAAGGTGGGGAGGAAAATAAAAACCAAAATCCAAAAATAGCTGCGTCCTGAAGGCCTTAGTGGAGCAGAGCTGCAGTACCAGACAAGGCCTGTGACGGGCGTGGTGCTGTTCTGGATTGAAGGATCCATGGTTTTGTAATCCCCATTTAGGCGATTCCCTACTACAGCGGGCTATAAATTACTAGGAAATGTCAAACCTTGCTGATGGGTGTTGGGCCAAGTTCGGGGACCCTCAATTTTCAAAAATGAGGGGGCCACAGTTACTCAGGACTGTACGATTGCATTAGGAGAGGGTTAGTGAACATGTCCAGGGCCGGGACGATGGGTAGGCGAAGGTAGGCGACCGCCTAGGGCACCACATTATCTCAGGCAGAAAAGGGGGCGCAAGGAGATATGGAGTGGGCTGAATTTTCCATTTGGGGAGCACTTTATGCCTTGTTTGCCTAGGGCAGCAGAATACCTTGTCCCAGCCCTGAACATGACCCCTGTATTCTGTGTACTCCCACCCATCAGCCAGTAGGGTCAAGATGGTGCCACTTGCAGCCGGTTTGGAATTTTTTTTTAAATTCAGCCATGAACAAGAAAATATAAGCTGGGTAAAAAAAAAAAAAATATCCGTTCTCGCAGAACATACGTTCTCGGAAATACGTCTTCGCCATTGTGTTCTTGTCCTGAGCGTTCTCGATTACCATGGTGATAACTCAAGGTCTTCCTTTGTGTTGTACATAGAGTCAGATGGCTGGATGCACTAAAAAAGCCCTACTCCCTATAGTCACTGTATAGGGGGGCATTGGAAATTGATTCTGCTGGATAAATCATCAGACGGTAAAGACCGGGATCTGAGCAATGTTTGCATCCACTGCACAGCGGGTGGGTCATGTAAAGGGGTTAGGGAATCAATTAGAGGACGTAGGTGTCTGAGAAGCAGGGCTGTGGAGTCGGAACCCACTTTGGTGGAGTTGGAGTCGTTATAAAATGGACCGAAAATATATAATAAGTTGGTACAGTTAGTTCGATGCAAAGAGCAAGAGGCGTTGGGTCCGGCCAGTGCTACTGCTCCCATATCTTCAGCCTCATCACATGAGGAGTGTAATTTTGAAAAGTATTTGGATGACATGGAGCAGGCAAAGAGATCCCGCTCCCGTAGCCAACAGATTGACCATATTTCAGCAAAATTGCTCACTTACGTTCAAAGAAGTAGAAGAGTTCAACCGTTAATCACACCTGACTGTGGCTGAGGCGATTCCTTTATACCCTGACATTGTTAGAGATGTCGCCCCTGTGGTCACCGCTTTGCCCCCAACCCAAGTTAGTGTTGAGAGGCCGTTCTCTAGCCTGGAAATAATGAGATCAAATTTGAAGTTATCTGTGAAGGAGAATCTGATGGAGGCGATACTACTAGTCATGATGCCATGACTAAGGGTGTGCTATACACCTGAAACGCGTCGGCGTTTTATTGTGGGGGCTTTGCTATGTCTGTTGGCATGGCATTTACTGTTACAATAAGAATTGGCTTTATCGTCTATGGACCGCGTATCATCCTTTTTGCTACTATTGGATACTAGTGCATCTCAAAAAAATTAGAATATCGTTGAAAATGAAAGGGGTTCTCCATCTTTTTATTTGTTATAGGGCTCACAAATGTATTATATTAAACATTGTAATTCATACTGTATTAAGTCTATACAAAATTTGGGTTTCTCTGTTTGACTTAATTGATATCAATTATCTTTTCACTGATACGCTAATTTTTTTTAGATGCACTAGTATTTCTCAGAACAAATTTATAGACGCCACAAATGTTATTCACGCTGTTTTTGTTGAAACACATACTGCAGCATTTTGCGTTTGTACAATTTTTTTTTAAGTTCTTTGTGTGATAAAGTCGTATCCAATAGATAAATTTTACACCGACAAGCAAAAGGGTAACAATGTTTTGAACTTTTGGCTTTCAGGCTCCATATCTCACCGTCCACCACAGCTTTGAATGTGAGACTCCCATCATTTTATAGACCATCATCTTGGCTCTCATACATAACTTTGATCTTGCCACTATTTAGCATCTGCTTAGTTCTGCAGATTCTTTCCTGTAACTGCATTGTTACTGTTTTGCTCCTGGTTGTGGGACAACCTTTTTCTTCTTGTTACTACAAATCCCAAGCTGTTCTCACATTCCCTAATAGCTCAGTGTGTTATTAGGCCGATTCCCAAGCGAAAGGTCACTGGTTCGAGCAGCCACTAAGAAGATTCCCCAAGAATAGAGAAGCGGCAGCATCCAGCTCATCGATAGCGTCTCTGGGCCGAGGACATTGCCGAACTGCATCATGTGAGGCCCCGACAGCGGGAAGAATATGGAATGAAGTCAGTCTAAAGCCAAGAGGTGACGTCCAGGGGAAATATCAGAACCAACAAGTCGCTCATCACAAGGTCGATCAGTTCTGGAGCGACAGACGCGGCAGTGGAGGCGGCTCATAGGCTTCATAAGAGTGAGATCACAGACGTCCATGCAAGCACCGGGCGCATCACACAGGTCTGGAACGATGGCCGAAAAAGGGGAAGAAACCGCGACTTCAATATTGTCATAAGAAGCGTCGGCAAAGAGTTTACAGAAAAGTACGAAAAATGGAAGATTGGAAGCAGGTGACTTGGAGCGATGAGATGAAAGTCAATAGAACGGACTCTGATGGGGGCAAATGGGTTTGGAAGAATCATTGGAAATGGGGGCTAATGGGAAGAATCAAGGGAAAAGGGGGTGAACGGATCGAGAAGCTGGAAGAACTGTCAGGTTCGGTGGAGGAAGCCTGAGGATATGGGGAGGGGTCACAGCCAAAGATGTTGGAGACTTGACCAGGATGGATGGTGATCTCAATGATGAGCTATATGTGATTGTCCTACAAGAGGAGTTACTTCATACACTCGAGTACTATGGGGATGAAGAGGGCGACATAGTGTCCAGCAGGACAACGACTGAAGCAGACGTCAAGGCTGGAGAAGGAAGGGGTCAGTGACAATGAAGTAGAGTTGCTGTATTGGTCTCCACAGTCCCCAGACCTCAACCCAATCATTCATACCCAAGTCCAGTCTGCAGCAACATTGGGAATGTGTAGAAGATACCTGGGATCAGATTTTCGTCAAGACCTGCTTGATCCAGAGCTCAGAAGGATTCAGGCAGTATTGAAAACCAAAGGGGGATTCACCAAATACTAACAAAGTAATAAAAATTAACATTTTGATTTTTAAGAGCAAAACGGTAACAATGACAAGAATCTACAGAACTGAGCAGATGCTAAAGACCTGCAAGTCGAATTTAGGTATAAGGGGATTGTTTATAAAATGATGGGAGTCTCACATTCAAAGCTTTAGCGGCTGGTAAGATATGGAGCCTGAAAGTCAAAAGATCAAAACATTGTTACCCTTTTGCTTTTCAGTGTCTGTTCTACCTAAATAGCTTGATTATTGTATCATAAGGGGATAAACAACCGGATGTTACCATTTTACTACAGTACAGTTCTCAATTAAACATGCGCCGTGTATGAGGGAGTCAGGGAAATTGAGGAGCTGAGTATATCAGAATATCCTCCCATTCTGACAGTTTACAAAGATGATGTTGAAGGTAATCTATCGCCAATGTTTTTTGTTTTTTTTTTGTTGCTAATTAAACCAGATCCTGATACATATTCTCTTCTTCTTAGGGTACGTCCATACGACACTTGCACTAACCGATCCAATTCTATAACAGAATCCAGCAGTCTTTTACAATTAGGTTTTCGTTTTTTGTCCCTTTTTTGGGGCGGATTTTGCGGTGGGATTTCGGATTCGGCCGGCCTGTACAGCGTTGACCAGGACATTTGCTGCCGTAAATCCGCTGGAAGAATGTACATGTTCCAAATTTTTTACAAAACAGTCAGCTTTGAAATCCGACCTCAAACAATCCAAGCTGTGTAGACGGATTTTCTATTGAGGCCTATGGGGTTGGGTGACAGTCGAATTTTCACCTGATTCAAAATCCGAAATCTGTGTGACATCCGACTGTAAAACCATGCTGTTAAGATGAGCCCTTGGCCGTTTTTATTTTCTGACTAGACTTTTTAATTCTGTTATTTGTATAGAGTTATGAGGGCGGCCATCATGCCTGAACAGCATTTAGAGAGAGGCTTTACAGCAGCTTCATGGACATAGGAGTCTGTGAACAGGAGAAGTCCCATTGACTTCTATGGGAGAGAGTTCTGGGCATGCTCTGTGACCTGGGAAGAAGTCAGTGTGCAGGGAGGGGGATTTGTGACATCTATTGTGAATGGTGGATCCTGTGTTATCTTTACACATTTGTGTCACCTTTCAGTGTAATCCTGCCTGTGCTGATAATGAGGAGACTGCTGAAAAGTTTTCTCTACAGAACAGGAAGTGTCAGATTATTACTAGGCCTAGTGGCTGAAGTGAGTACTGCAAGATTTCAGGATTTTTCATAATATTGTATAGAAAATTAAAAAAACAGCTAAAAATTGTTGAAAAAAAAAGTGTTTAACATAAAAACATTAAACAATAGGTCATTTTCTGATTACACCTTAAACTAACTAGACTTATTTTCACATCCTTAAAAACACTTTTCTTCTCTACATAACAATAGGAAAATAGCAGTATATGCAGATTGTGTTTAAGGGTTGTTCCCAGAAAGGTATTTGCACATTATATGTCAGCTCGACCATATTTCAGAATGATAAAGGACGGCGCTTATGGCTCTCCTCCCCATTAATTTCCATGGGAGTTCTGAATATAGCAGAGCACACTAAAGTGTATAGTAGAAGTAATAGAACCGCCATCTCGGCACACCCTTCTTTATATAACGGAATCCACATACGGTATTGAAATACTTTATTAAAACCAGAAGTAAATCATCCACATTGACCTCAATTGAAAATCCATGTCATAGTTCATACAATTGGTATTTGTCATTTTTTATGATGGAAAAAAAAACATAGAACATGTTTATTCCTTGGTCATATTCCAGGTACTGATACACGTCAAAAATGACATATAATTGTTTTGGGCACGGATCCGTTTCCCATACCCCATAGACATGAATGGGACTCATTTTCTGACTGTAAATCCGCCATAAAATAAATTACCAAAAATCTACATAAAATAGTCGTTGAAAACAGTGTCGTCTAATGCGGTAGAATACGACAAATTTTAATTGTCGTCTGGATGTACCCTTAAAGAGGTCCTATCACCTCCAGGGAAATCTCATGAAGTAACGGGAAACTTGAAAACAAACACTTTCTCAGATATGCTTCATTAGAAAAATCAAAGCATTTCACCTGTAATTCAGTTTAAAAAAAAAACAAAAAGTGCTGGCCCTTTAAGACAGCACTGAGGTGGGGCCAAGTCGTCACTTGACAGCTTGATCGATCAGTATGTTGACAGCTGTTTGAAAGTAACTGCTTCTGAACTGGAGGAGTCCACTGTGCAGTGGGGGAGCCTGTAAGTCTACATTATGTATCAGCAGTGTAATGTAGATGCCTGTGTTCTGTGGAGGAGGCTGAAGCAATAGGTAAAACCCTGTCACACTATGTCCTCAGTGTACTGTGCCTGCTGCAGTGAGACTCAGATTAATCCTGTACAAGCAGCTATGCCTTCCACTCCCCCTGCATAGTTGGTATCTCCCACAGAAGGAATTCTGCTAGATAAGGATCTATGCTGCCAAAGTGAAAATGAAATCTGTGTCTCTGTACTAATGAGGTAAACCCTCTGGATTGCCAATGACATGTATTTGAGAAAAGTCTTGTAATATCATCTACTATCAATTCTTGTATGTTTATGTGGAGGTGATAGGTGCTCTTTAAAATTTCTATTCCTAATTTAATAGGATTATCTGGGAGTTTAAAGATTTCATAGAACACTATGAACAGCATTTATATGGCAAAGTAAAGATATTCCATTCCCTTCATGTGTTTCTTTTTTTTTTATTTTGCCTCCTTCTTCATCTATTATAAGTTCCACTTTTGGCAAGGAAACTTGCAAAAGTGCAGTCTGGGAATTTCCTACAACTCCCAGACTGCACATTTATCACTTCTAGTGACTGTGTGCTGACATTATTGTGTAATCCCCCCAGCTCTGTACTTGCTGTCTTGATGATGATGATTGCTAGAACTTATGAGCCACTATGTAAACTGTACAGAGCTGCAGTCATCATTTTCATGACAGCAATAAATAACCCCTTAGCTCTGAACTGCTGTCCTCTGCTCCCATTTCTGTTAGTGCGTACTCCCAGCAGGACGCAAAGATAAATAAGCAGTTCCCCCTCCCCGGTAATTACTCTAATGTAATTGCTTCTATTCACTTTTCAAACTAACATGCTGGGAAGAGTGATGCAGTTGGGGTCCTGCTGTCTTTTCAGGTCACCCCACTACAGGGGAGTGTTCCTTAATGCCTGAAGCCTGCTTCAAAGCACACCCACCTGAGTGACAAAACATTCACTGAGGCCATGTGATCAATGAATGTCAGGTCTTTTGTAGGAGGTAGAGGAGAATGGGGCTTTTTGCCTGGAGAACCCCCTTTAAGGCTCACCTAAAACCATTAGGTCACGGGGGTGTCTTATTGCGGTGGGTATTTTCTCCAATGTATTTAACAAACATAAAAGATCCAGCAACTTAGCAAATCTACTTTGTGTGTAGAGCTTCTGTGCAGACTTATGTATCCCTATGCAGCGGCAGGACAAGGTATTTTTGTCCCCTAGGCAATGGGCAAATGGCTCCCAACCCCGGAAAACATTCTAATCCCTGGTCCTGATCTGATGCAAGGGTCCTTAAAGGGTTATTCCCACCATAGTAAATTGGTACTTTTTTTCAGTTGTAATGAAATTAAATACTTTTTGTAATAGTAAATTTATAAATATATGGGGCATTTATTGACTATTAGTTTTTCTTCACTCCAAGGCCTTGCCCCCTCCGGTTACTATACTTGCTGCTGCAGGTGGCCAGGATCGCGCGTACGCACATAGTAGCGCATGCACTCGCTTTTATAAACCTTCTTGTTTAGCAATAAAGTATTGCGTGGTGAGTGTGCGTGCAGGCCACGGGGGGGGGGGGGGGGGGAGTTTGCGTGCAGGCCACGGGGGGGTGAGTGTGCTTGCAGGCCACGGGGGGGGTGATTGTGGCGTGCAGCCACGGGGGGGGTGAGTGATCGTGCAGGCCATGGGGGGGTGAGTGTGCGTGCAGGCCACGGGGGGTGAGTGTGCGTGCAGGGCCACGTGGGGTGAGTGTGCGTGCAGGCCACGGTGGGTGTGAGTAGTGCGTGCAGGCCACTGGGGGGTGAGTGTGGCGTGCAGGCCATCGGGGGGGTGAGTGGGCGTGCAGGCCACGGGGGGGTGAGTGGTGCGTGCAGGCCACGGGGGGTGAGTGTGCGTGCGGCCACGGGGGGTGATTGTGCGCGCAGGCCACGGGGTGTGAGTGTGCGTGCAGGTCCACGGGGGGTGAGTGTCGCGTGCCAGGCTACGGGGTGGGTGAGTGTGCGTGCAGGCTACGGGTGGGTGATTGTGCCGTGCAGGCCACGGGGGGGGTGAGTGTGCGTGCAAGGCCACGGGGGGTTGAGTGTGCGTGCAGCCACGGGGGGTGATGTGCGTGCAGGCCACGGGGGGTGATGTGCGTGGCTGGCACGGGGGGGTGAGTGTGGTGCAGGCCACGGGGGGTGAGTGTTGCGTGCAGGCCACGGGGGGCGTGGTGTGCGAGCAGGCCACGGAGGGCGTTGTGTGCGTGCAGGCCCCGGAGGGCGGAGTGTGCGTGCAGGCCCCGGGGGGCGGAGTGTGCGTGCAGGCCCCGGGGGGCGGAGTGTGCGTGCAGGCCCCGGTGGTAGTGGTGCTTGCAGGCACGGGGGGGTGAGTGTGCGGCAGCCACGGGGGGGTTAGTGTGCTTCAGCCACGGGGGGTGATTGTTGCGTGCAGGCCACGGGGGGGTGAGTGTGCGTGCAGGCCACGGGGGGGGTGAGTGTGCGTGCAGGCCACGGGGGGGGGAGTGTGCGTGCAGGCTACGGGGGGGTGAGTGTGCGTGCAGGCCACGGGGGCCGGGCGCATTACTTGATGTTGTACCTGCTGATTCCAGGTCTCTCTGTAGCTCTCCACAGGTGTCCTTGACTTTGACACCTTTTCTGATAATTCTTTTCATCCTTCTTGTATGAAAACTTGCAGAGAGCACCTGGCTGTGATATATAGGTTTATAGGATACCTGAGTAAAAAGCAGAGAAAATACTGATAGGAATCCTTAAGTAAAAGAGGAGTCCTGCTTACCCTGCCCACACACAGTGATTAACAGCTTTTTTTTTGCATTGCTTTTCACTCAAAAACCTTGCTTAAAAATATATTACCCCATATTTCACAGAGCGCAGCTTATCCCCTCTACCATATAACCCTATATATCACAGATCTCAGCTCCTCTCCTCTATCATATAACCCTATATATCACAGAGCTCAGCTCCTCTCCCTCCTAGTCTTATAAATCCTATATATAACAGAGCTCAGCTTCTCTCCTCTATCATATAAACCCTATATATCACAGAGCTCAGTCTCCTCTCCCTCTATCATCATAACCCTATATTCACAGAGCTCAGCTCCTCTCCCTCTATGCATATGAACCCTATATTCCCAGAGCTCAGCTCCTCCCCCCCCACACTTTTGTTGTATTTCCATCTATCAAATAATCCTATATATCATCAGAGCTCAGCTTTCTCTCCTTCATCATAATAAACCTCTAGATCCACAGAGCTCACCTTCACCTCCTCTAGTCAAATAACCCTATATATCCACAGACTCAGTCTCCTCTCCTCTATCTATAACCCTATATATCACAGAGCTCAGCCTTCCTCCTGCTATCATATAACCCCTATATATCACAGATCTGGGAGCTCCTCTCCCCTCTATAATATAACCCTTAAAATCACATGAAGCAGCTTCTCTCCACTATCATATAACCCTATTATATCGCCAGAGCTCAGCTTCTCTCTTCTGTCATATAACCCTATATATCACAGAGCTCAGCTCCTCTCCCTCTATCATATAATCCTATATATCACAGAGCTCAGCTTCTCTCCTTCTATCATATAAACCTCTAGATCACAGAGCTCACCTTCTCTCCTCTGTCATATAAACCTATATATCACAGAGCTCAGATCCTCTCCCTCTATCATATAAACCTATATGTCACAGAGCTCAGCTTATCTCCTCTATCATATAACTCTATATATCACAGAGCTCAGCTCCTCTCCTCTGTCACATAACCCTATATATCACAGAGCTCAGCTCCTCTCCTCTGTCACATAACCCTATATATCACAGAGCTCAGCTCCAACCCTATATATCACAGAGCTCAGCTCCTCTCCCGCTATCATAAACCCTCATATATCAACAGAGCTGCAGCCCTCCTCCCCTATCATATAACCCTATATATCACAGAGCACCACTATCTCCTCTATCATATAACCCTATATATCACAGATTCATCATCTCTCCTCTATCATATAACCCTATATATCACAGAGCTCAGCTTCTCTCCTCTATCATATAATGCCTATATATCACAGAGCTCAGCTTCACACCTGTATCCAATAACCCTATATATCCAAAGAGCTCAGGTCCTCACCTCTATCATATTACCCTATATACGCACAGAGCTCAGCTTCTCTCCTTATCATATAACCCTATATATCAACAGAGATCAGCTCCTCTCCTCTATCATATAACCCTATTTATCACAGAGCTTCAGCTTCTCACCTCTATCATAAAATAACCGCAATTATCACGAGAGCTTCAGCTCCTCTCCTCTATCATATAACCCAATTTATCACAGATCTCAGCTTCTCTCCCTCTATCAATGTAACCTATATATTCACGAGAGCTCAGCTTCTCTCCTCTATCCTATAACCCTATATATCACAGAGCTTCTGTCAGGTCCTTGTAGTGTTCAGGCACCCAGGTCTGGTATATGTGGCTCAGTAACATAGTGAAGGTCCGTTGCTCGCTCATACTTTGCACAGTTCACACACGCGTCTCTTCTCAGCTGTGCAGAACCAGCTCACGTCACCATTTAACCCCACTGTGGAACATCAAGTCCAATATCCCTGCAGATTAATCCAGCTAAAATATTGATGAGGGGATCGGGTTCGCTTATCTTGCAGGAGCACTCAATCGGCTCATGTTACCTGCCTTTGTGTGCAGCAGAATTTACCACTTTCCCTGGTTCCTGCTGCAGCGTTAGAGTCCTGGTTCACCATAAACATGTCAGGAGATCCCATACTTGGAGCACGTAGACTGGTGTGGACTCTCTAAGCCACAATCTGTCATTGGCCACAGAGTCCAAGGATTTATCTGTCCATCAACCTTAAAGGGGTTTTGCCACCATGTAATGTTGACGTGGGAACCTCCAAAATGGGTATTTAATCACTTTTTCTAAATATAATTGGTTGATTAAAAAAAAAGTGAAAACTCTGAGAGCTACAGCATTTCTCAATCCCCCTTGGTTTACCTCAAAGCTTCCCCTAGTCCCAGGAGCTGAAAGGCTGCGCTTGCGTTACTTCTTATCTGATGACAGGCAAAATGAATGGTCTTTTAAGGCACTGGGTATTAATATGTTTTCTTTTGTATTCAGAATAACTAGCTGTAGTGTTATTAGATCCCTGCTTTATCTGATGACAGAGAACATGAAGATTCTTTCAAGCTGCTTGTGTAGAATATGGTGTTTCACTTTTGTATACAGTAATTCACAAGTTATAGTTTGAATTATTTGAGTGAACAAGTCACAGGAGTCCCCTTATGTCTGGCTCTGTGCTCAGGCTAGTGTGGTTTCTGTGTGCATCTCTGTCTCTTTCAGCGCCCTGATTTTGTTACATTACATAAGCATCTTAGTAGATAAGGCTCTTTTTTTCTGGGGGCTTTCCCTGACAGTGCAGTCCTGAGGCACTGTTTCTTGCTGTATTGAAACCACTGTTTGTACTGTTTATTAGTTCACTAAAGTTTTGAGACGGCTCCCTTTGGATTCCTCACTCCCCCCTCCCTCACCCTCTCTCCCCTGCAGCTTCATGACTCAGCTTGATTTGTTGACATTCTGCCTGTGCTTAGCAGAGAGGTAAGAAACTTGGTAAGAAACTTTCTCTCGGCAAATCCCCTTTAACCCCTGCAAGGAGGTGTAGACTCTGCTGCTGGCGGATTCAGTCCCAGGGCTGTGGAGTCGGTAACCCAAACCTCCGACTCCTCAATTTCCCAAACCTCCAACTCCTGACTCCCTCATTACACGGGCGCATTTTAAGTGATAACTTACTGTAGTAAAATGGTAACGATCAGGCTGTTTTATCACCTTATGGTACAATAACCAAGCTATTTAAGTAGAACAGCCACTGACAAACTACAAAGGGTAACAATTTTTTGATCTTTTGAACACTTGTGGGTAGAAGTTGAAGAAAAAGCTGTATTTGATCCAATCCAGTCTGCACCAACATTGGGAATGTGTAGAAGAGACCTGGGATTCATGATTTTATTCAAGACCTGCTTGAATCTGATCTAGAGCCCAGAAGGATTCAAGCAGTATTGAAAAGGTGGATTTACCAAATACTAACAAAATAATAAAAATTAACTTTTTGATTTTCAGGAGCAAAACAGTAACACTGCTGTTACAGGAAAGAATCTGAGAAACCAGCAGATGCTAAATACTTGCAAGGTCAAAATGTATGAATAAGATAGGTAAGATGACTGTTTATAAAATTACATACCGTCAATGTACAGAAGCTGTAGTGGATGGAGAGATATAGAGCCTGAAAGTCACAAGTTCAACATTGTTTACCATTGTTCTTGTCAGAGGTAAAATATATTTTATTGATATGACTTAAAAACAAAAAAAATGGTAAGATATGCCAAAAAACAACTGGCAGGAACATTTGGGAGTCTCTGAATTTTGTTTCTGAGGAATATATTGCCTCCATCAATTCCTGCATACATACCTCACAATCAGATCTCATTATTTCCATGCTAGAGAACGGCCCTCTCTACACTAACTTGGGTGTGGGGGAAAGCGGTGACCACAGGGGCAACATCTCTAATAACAATGTCACGTATAAAGTAATTGCCTCAGCCAAGTCATTTTGTGAATGGTTGAACTCTTCTACTTCCTTATAACAGGGTGAAACATTTTTGCGAAATCTGTTTGCCCTGGGAGCAGAATCTTTCCCCCTGGGGCACGTCTTTGCCTTCTCCCATGGTCACAGTCAATTACACTCCTCATGTGTTGGGCTGAAGATATTGGGAGCAGCAGCACTGGCCGGAACCCATTGCCTCTTTGCTCTTTGCATCGAGAACTAACTGACCAACTTATTATATATTTTGGGAGTCAGAGTCGGTCCATTTTATGACGACTCCGACTCCTGCAAAATAGGCTCTGACTCCACAGCCCTGGAAGAATGAACATCTTCTAGGTTTTTAGGAACGCCAGCTGTGTAAAAAAAAAATAAAAATAATGTGGGGACTGCTGCACGGATTTTCTGTTTAAATCAATATAAATGGTTGACAGTCGCTTTACAGATGGTTTTCAAAACTAAAAACAGTCTGTAAAACTGGCTGAAAAACTCTTGCCATAGGGAGAAGCCCTTAGACTGTAGAAGGGACAGAAAGGAATAACCCAGGACCCTAAGGCCATGTTCACACGGCTTAAAAATGGGCCGTATTCGCGTCCGTAATTAACGCGCCGAAGTTCGCAATTTACTGGCTGAAAACGCCCATTCATTACGGTATGCACAGTTCTCATAGAGAACTATGGATTTACTTCTCCTCTCCCTGCTCGCGAATCCCGCCGGGCGGGTAGATAATTGACATGTGAATTACTAGCGGCGTATACGCTCCGCTGGCAATATCAAGTCTAGGGTCGGCGGAGGTGGCCGGCCCCCTGCTCAGATCCCCCGCATCGATGTGTCCCGCCGCCCGGTCCAACACGGCGTAATTACGGGGCGTAATTATGCCCTGCAAATACACCGTGTGAACATAGCCTTAGTCTGCATAGGAGCTGTATACATAAAACAGTAGGACAGTTTTCAAATGATTTTCCAATTTGCTTCGATTTTCTTTTAACTGCATTACAGCAATAAGAAAAAACATGGCTGCAAAGGTGGACTTATCTTTTAATTATTCAGAATAGTTTTCTACCAGCGTCACTTGAGTAATATGGGAGTTGACCTCGCTGGTCTGCACAAGAGCGTGCGGATACAATGGACTTGCCTATAGCGGGTGCTCGGCCGCCATCCAAGCCGGTTTCTGATCTGCTGAGTAAGTGCTCTGGTTGTAGAGTGCCTGGAAGTAGGTGGCATCTGGCAGGGTTCCTGAATGATCTCAGTCCCCTACATGGTTAATAGATGCTGGGGGATCAACAGTAATGGCAGCCAATATCCATTATGGTTGTCGTCCAGTTTCCCACAGAACCTGACTGGCATATAAATCTGCCCCATCATGCAAAATGACACCGTGCACCCTGTTCTCCATATAACCCTGTCTATGTAAAACCCTGTCCTTGCATTGTCTTTGTGAATCAGGTGATCAGAATGCACAAAGCCAAACTCTGGTCATCTGTAAAATAAAACAGTCACTCCTGTAAGTTGTAAGGTGCAGAAAATAAGCACAAGGGGCCCTCGCCTCGTGCCCAAAAGAGCCGCTCATCCTGGCCCATGTAAGAGCAGTACAGGACATGTAGTACCGCACTGTACTGTAGAGGGGGCGCTATAGTACCACCAATCACTGCAGCACCCACTAATACATGTAAGATCAGTCAGGACATGTAGTTACCGCAATGTACTGTAGAGAGGCGCTATAGACCACCAATCACTGCAGCACCTCACAAAACATGGAAGAGCAATACAGGGACAATGTTAGTACCCGCACTGTACTGTAGAGAGAGAGCTATAGACCACCAGTCACTCATGCACCTCACTAATACATGTAAAGAGAAGTACAGGACAGTAGTACCCAGCACTGTACTCTAGAGAGGCGCTAAGACACCAATCACTGCAACTCACTAATACATTTAAGAGCAGTAAGGACATGTGGTACCTACACTGTACCTTAGAGTCACGTATAGACCCCCCAATCACTGCAATGCACCTCACTAATACATGAAGAGCAGTACAGGACATGTGGTGACCGCACTGTACAGTGAGAGGAGCATAGACCACCATTCACTGCTTGTACCTCACTAATACATGTACAGCAGTGACAGTACATGTAGTACCGCCTGTACTATAGAAAAGCTCTAGACCGCCAAACACTGCATGTACTCACTAATACTTGTAAGAGCAGTAACAGGAACATGTATTACCGCACTGTACCTGGTAGAGAGGAGCTATAACCACCAATCACTGCTTGCACCTCACTAATATATGTAAGTAAAGCATACAGACATTGTAGTACCACACGTAATGTAGAGAGGCGCTATAGACCACCAATCAACTGCATGCACCCACAATACATATAAGAGCAGTACAGGAACATGTATACCACACTGTACTCTAAGAGGCGCTATAGACCACCAATCACTGCAACTCACTAATACATATAAGAGCAGTACAGGACCATTGTAAGTACCACGACTGTGTACTATAGAAGAGAAGCTATAGACCGCCAATCACTGCATGGCACCTCCACTAATATACAAGTAAGCAGCAGTAACAGGACATGTAGTACCGCACTGTACTGTAGAAGAGGGGGCGCCTATAGACCAGCCAATCACTGCTATGCACCTCACTAATACATGTAAGATCATTACAGGAACGATGTAGTACCGCACTAGTACTGTAGAGAGTGAAGCTATAGACCACCATCACTGCATGTACCTCACTAATTACATTAAGAGCAGTACAGGACATGTAGTAACCGCACTGTACTATAGAGAGGAAGCTATTGACGCCAATCACTGCATGCACCTCACTAATACATGGTAAGAGCAGTACAGGACATGTAGGTACCAGCACTGTACTATAGAGAGGAGCTATAGACCACCAATCACTGCATGCACCTCACTAATACATGTAAGAGCAGTACAGGACATGTAGTACCGCACTGTACTCGAGAGGAGCTATAGACCACCAGTCACTGCATGCACCTCACTAATAAATGTAAGAGCAGTACAGGACATGTAGTACCGCACTGTGCTGTAGAGAGGCGCTATAGAACACCAATCACTGCATGCACCTCACTAATACTTGTAAGAGCAGTACATTAAACATAGTACCGCACTGTACTGTAGAGAGGCGCTATAGACCACCAATCACTGCATGCACCTCACTAATACATGTAAGAGCCAGGGATGTGGAGTCGGAGTCATCATAAAAGGGACTGAATCCCAAAATATGTAAGTTGGTCCAGTTAGTTCGATGCAAAGAGCAAGAGGAATTGGGTCCGGCCAGTGCTACTGCTCCCATTTCTTCAGCCTCATCACATGAGGAGTGTAATTGATGAGCCATGGAGCAGGCAAAGCGCTGCCCCAGGGGAAAAGATTCAGCTCCAGGGCAAACAAGTTCTGCAAAATTTTTCACCTGTTTTCAAAAGAAGTAGAAGAGTTCAACATTCATCAAAACTGACTGACTGTGGCTGAGGCAATTCCTTTATACCCTGACATTGTTAGAGATGTTGCCCAGCCTGTGGTCACCGCTTTGACACCCCCCAAGTTAGTGTAGAGAGGGCCGTTCTCTAGCCTGGAAATAATGAGATCAGAATGTGAGGTCAATGTATGCGAGGAACTGATGGAGGCAATACTATTTCTCCAGAACAAATTCAGAGACTCACCCCCCCCCACAAATGTTTCCTTGCAGTGTTTTCGCATATTTACAATTTTTTTTGTGATCCTAAAGTCATATCCAATAAATGTATTTTATACTTGAAAAGCAAAACGGTAACAATGTTTTGAACTTTTGACTTTCAGGCTCCATATCTCTCCATCCACTAAAGCTTTGTACATGTAGGCTACGAATTTTATATACAGTCATCTTACCTATCTTATACATAAATTTGACTTGCAAGTAATTTAAGCATCTGCTTAGTTCTGCAGATTCTTTCCTGTAACTGCATTGTAACTGTTTTGCTCCAGAAAATCAAATGTTAAATTTATTATTATTTTGTCAGTATTTGATAATACACCTTTGGCTTTCAGCACAGCCTGAATTCCTTCAGGCTCTGAA
Source organism: Phyllomedusa bahiana (assembly GCA_025379985.1). NCBI lineage: Eukaryota > Metazoa > Chordata > Amphibia > Anura > Hylidae > Phyllomedusa > Phyllomedusa bahiana. The sequence continues at coordinate 37,634 of JAODAL010020098.1, forward strand.
TCAGATTACAAGAGGTCTTGACCAAAAACAGATCCCAGGTCTCTTCTACTACACATTCCCAAATGTTGTGCAGACTGGACTAGGATACAAATACAGCTTTTTTCTTCAACTCAAACCCACAATGTTCAAAAGAATCAAAACATTCTTTAGCCCCTTTTGCTTGTAAGTGTCTGTTTCTACCTAAGTAGCTTGATCATTGTATCATACAGGTATAAACAGCCTGATGTTACCATTTTACTACAGTAAGTTATCACTTAAACATGCGCCGTGTATGAGGGAGTCAGGAGTCGGAGGTTTGGGAAATTGAGGAGTCGGGGTCGGAGCTTTGGCTTGCCGACTCCACAGCCCTGGTAAGAGCAGTACAGGACATGTAGTACCGCACTGTACTGTAGGGAGAAGCTATAGACTGCTAATCACTATATGCACTGCTCAAATACAAATGTTGTACAAGTAAAATATTCATGGTAATTGGCCGGATTTTTTAATCCTATCTGCCACAAATCAGAGGTGTCTAAGACTTTGTATCTTGAAACCACACGACCATTGTATGTTGAAGATATTGTATCCTGAGAGACCATTGTATTTTAGATTTATTCATTTTTTGGAATATATATTTTATATTAATATTAATATTATTTTATTTATATATATATGTATAATAATATAAATATATATATAAATATATATAGATGTTTATATATATATATATGTGTTTGTGTATATATATATATTTTAGTCTTTGGGATGAATATTTATATTTCACCTCCCTTCAGTTTTGTTGTAATATTTTCCCCCTTGTATCCTGCACTCGGTGCTGTGCCATCTGTCGGTGCGTTGCATCATCACGAGCTCGGGCACCATTGAGCTGCAGGGTGCTCAGCTGTGTGACTGCTTCATTTACTTAAGAGAGGACATATAGTAATATAGGGAAAATATTTGCCTTCCTGCCAGGCTTAATGTAGGTCCCCGGGGGAGGGCCACAGATTAGCTTTCCTTTACCCTGCTATAGAGCATGTTGTACTTTTGCAGCTGAGCACGGTGTCCCTGAATTCTGCACAGCAATAAGCAGGGTCATTCGCATAGTCAAATGTAAGGCAGGTACCTGATTACATTTCAGAGGTGGGACCCACAACAGTCGGGTTTATCTGGTCGTTATGGCATTGTATATAAGATGGAAATACCCATTGTATAGTCACAAAATTAATTCAAGTAGAAAATATTGGATTTTAAAGCCTCTAATTAAATGTTGCATATGAAAACTATGATCAGTGATTCCAGACTAAATCTGTCCCCCATGCTTTACACTGCAGCTGTGCTTGTCCAGTTTAGCTCCTGTTTATAACGCGCACAGTTGCATTGAGATGGCGTTTGGGCGCTTGACTGCCTAGAGGAGCGGCGATGTTGCATTGCCGTCTGCTGCAGTGGAAAGTGTTGCAGTGTGTACAGTCAAGGGCTATGATTAAATATTGGGTCCAATAGTCTAACATTGTAACAGAGCTAACAGGAAATCTGCAGAATACTGAAGCTCCTGAGTTCAATGTATATTATGGTCCATAATGCCTTTGTGATAGTTCAGGATTCTTTATTGGGAGGGCAAAATATGGGTGGGCACTTCAAAACCTCCCCACATCTGAATAGTGTCTCATCTGGCCAAGGAGAGAATTGTTCCCCTTTGTGAGACACTCATTTTGCCGTCCCGACCCAGCCAGCCAGTATACTCTTCTGTTGCACTTGATGAGGGCAAAACCAATGGGTGTATACTTGACTTTGTGCTAAAATCCCTATTTTTCTTTCTAAAGAATTGGTGACCTTGAAGCAAATTGAGGATTTGTTTACCTCCAGTAGAGGGAGCGTTGAGCTTGCTTTCTCGAGTCCTTTCCCATAATGCTTTGTGATATAATGGTCCTGTATAAATCAAGGTCAGTATAAGATAAAGAAGCATGGCATGGTGCAAGGTCGTTTAGCTTTATATGTAGATAATGGTTCATTACAGTAAGTACTAAATAAGCCATTTATATTGATAATGGTCACTATAGTGTATACAGTAAAGGGTTATGATGAAACATTGGATTCTGCAGCCTGAGAGCTAACAGTAAATCAGCAGAATACTGAATGCAGCTCACGATTTGAATGTATATTTACAGGTCTTTATAATTCCATAGTCGGTATAGGCGAAAGATAAAGAACGCAAGGTATTGGTGTAAGGTTGATCGAGCCCTTAATATTAAGATAATGGTTCGCTACATGTGTGATGGCATTTAAAGAATATATGATGAAATGTTGGGTACTGCAGTGAGAGAACTAACAGTAAATAAGCAGAAAATAGAATTGCGTTCCAAATTTGAATGTATATTATAGTCCAGTATATTTCAAGGTCACTATAAGATAAATGAAGCATGGTATAGTACAAGGTTGCTGAGCCTTATATGTAGATAATGGTTTACTTCATAGGCCTTACATGCAGATAATAGGTCACTACAGTGTGTACAGTCACGGGTTATGATGAAATGTTGGGTACTGCAGCCTGAGAGCTAACAGGAAATCAGCAGAATTCTGGATGCAGCTTATGATTTGAATTTGTTATAGTCCTGTATAATTTAAGATTTAATGGTTCACTACAGTGTGTACAGTTACGGGTTATGATGAAATGTTGGGTCTTGTAGCCCGAGAGCTAACAGTAAATCAGCAGAATACTGAACGCAGCCTCTGATTTGAATGTATGTAATAGTCCAGTATAATTTAAGGTCAGTATAAGATAAATTTTGCGTGCTACAGTAAAAGATTGCTGAGCGCTATATATAGATAATGGTTTATTACATAGGCCTTACATGCATATAGATTCGGTAACTAACAGTGTGTTAACGATCCGGGTTATGATGAATGATTGTGGTTCTTTGCATCCTGAGAGATAACATTAAAATCAGCAGGATAATGAATGCAGCTCCTAATTTGAATTTGTTATTGTCCTGTATAATTTAAGGTTTAATGGTTCACCTACAGTGTGTACAGTTACGGGTTATGATGAAATGTTGGATCCTGCAGCCCGAGAGCTAACAGGGAATGAGCAGAATTTTGAATGCAGCTCCTGATTTGAAGGTATATTATAGTCCTTTATAATTCAAGGCCATTATAAGATAAATGAAGCATGGTATAGTAACGGTTTCTGACCCTTATAGGAGGATAATGGTTCACTAAATAAACCTTTATTAAAAAAAGGGTTTCACTATAGTGTGTAATCACGGTTTTATGATAAAATATGGGTTTCAGCAAAAGGCATGCCCCCACGGAAAGGGTTTTCTCTTTTTTTCAGCCGTTTTGCGGTTTTCGACCCCTAAAAAAGGGCCAAAATGACACAATTGGCTCTATGGAAAACCCTGCAGCGTCCCCACTGCACGGTTTTTCCGCTCAAAACATTGAGCATTTTAAACCTAACACCTCAAGGGGAGGGGGGGGGCTTTTCTTCGTCACGCGAGAAAATCCGCCCCCCCCCTCCCGGGGGCCGGGGGGACGGCCAAAAAAAACCGGAAAATCCCGGAGGGTAAACCGACGGCTTTTGTCCACTGCTGTTGGGGGAACGCAAACAAAGCGCTAAGGCTTTCTACACTGCACAGAAAAAAACGCCATTTTTTCAGCGTTTTTGTTTTCAAAAAAAGCTGGAAAAACGATTTAAATTTTCCCCCCCCAAGACTCTAATGTAAAACCTTCGCGTCTCACTAAACTTTTTTTTTGCTGTTTTTTTACTGGTGGGGTTTTTGAAACATTTCTAAAAAACGCCGAGCCGGGCAAAAATTTTACACAAGTTTTTGAAATCGGCGCTTTCCCGCGTTTTTCAATGAAAACCCCCCCAAAGGGACCCCGGCCCCCCCTAATGGGTTTAAATTAAAGTTAAAAACCGATAAAAATCGCATAAAGTTCTGATGTGTCTTTTTTTGTACCTTTTGTAATAAAATGATCATGTTTTTGGCCGAAAACGCTTTTGCCAATTCATAATTTTTCACAAAAAAATAATTTTTTTTAAAAGGATTTGGGGGTTTCAGAATCCTTTTTTTAAAGGGATTTTTGGGTGCTAAAATCCTTTTTAAAAATTTTTTGGCGCTAATAAGTTCGTTTCTAAAGCCAAAAAATTTTTTTTTTTTTTTTTACGGGTTTTGGCGCAATAATCCTTTTTTTTAAGATTTTGGAACTAAAAATTTTTCTTTAAAAAATTTTCCTAAAAAAAAACCGGGTTTTTTAAAGGGTTTTTTTTTCGCTAAAAACCTTTTTTTTAACTTGATAAGCGGGGAAAAAATTTTAAGAAAATTTTTTAGCCCAAAATCCTAAAAAAAAAAGGATTCTTGCACAAAAACTGTAAAAAAACTTATTTTTTTCGTCGAAGGAAACTTTATTTAAAACCAAAAATGTTAAAAAAGGTTTTTTTCGCCAAAATCGTAAAAAAAAAAAAAAAAAAAGATTCTTGGCTAAAAACCGTAAAGAAACGATTTTTTTTTCTCAGAAGTGAAACTTTATTTGCCAAACCTAAAAAAAATTTTTGCCCAATAAAAAAAAATTGACTTTAGGGCCAAAAAACCATAAAAAAAGTATTTTTGGCGTCAAAAGCGAGATAGGTTTATTAGCGCTAAAATCCATAAAAATGCAGATCTTTGCACCAAAATCCGTTAAAAAAATGGACTTTAGGGTCAAAATCCGTAAAAAGAAAAACCTTATTTTTGGCGAGACACGCAAAATAACTTTATTAGCGGCAAAATCCGTAAAAATTCAGATCTTAGCACCAAAATCCGTGATGAGCGGAGGAAGAGCCCTTTCCCATTGAGAAGCACAGATTCCGTCCGAAAACCGGACGGAAGATGGTGTTGATCAGTGTTTTTTCCGCGGTGGAAAACCGCCCGACAGAAAACCCGTGGTGGGGACTGCTGCACGGGTTTTCCCTAGAGGCCAATTTTTGCTCATTTTCGGCCGGTTTTTCAGGCGGTCTGCAAAACCCCCAAACGGCTGAAAACCGGCCGAAAACCCGTGCGTGGGGACTGGCCCGACAGTAATCGCTTAAAAACTGAATTTGGCTCCTGATTTGAATGTATATCATAGTCCAGTATAATTTAAGGTCGACGTATGATAAATGGTTGTCCAGCCTTATATGTACATAATGGTTCACTTCAGTGTGTATAGTCGCGTGTTATGAAAAATATTGGATCCTACAGCATAAGAGCTAATAGGAAATCAGCAGAATTATGAATGCAGCTCCTGATTTGAATGTATATTATGGTCCCTTCAAGGTCAGTATAAGATAAATGAAGCATGGTATAGTAAAAGATTGCTGAGCCTTATATGTAGATAATGGTTCACTACCTAGAACGTACATGCAGATAATGGTTCACTAAAGTGTGTACAGTTACGTGTTATAATCAGATGCTGGGTCCTGTAGCCTGAGAGCTAACAGGAAATCAGCAGAATACAGAGTGGAGCTCCTGATTTGAATGTGTATTATAGTCCAGTATAATTCAAGGTCAGTATAAGATAAATGAAGCATGTATGGGGTATGGTGCAAGGTTGTTGAGCCTTGTATGTAGATAACAGTTCAATACAGTGTGCATAGTCAAGGGTTATGAATCAGGGCTGTGGAGTCGGCAAGCCGAAGCCCCGACTCTGACTCCTCAATTTCCCAAACCCCCGACTCCGACTCCCGACTCCGACTCCTGACCTTCATACAGGGCATGTTTAAGTGATAACTTTACGTAGAAAAATTTGGTAACTCAGGCTGTTTATCACCTTATGATACAATAATCAAGCTATTTAGGTAGAACAGACACGCAAGCAAAAGGTAACAATGTTTTGATCTTTTAAACACTTGTGGGTAAGTTGAAGAAAAGCTGTATTTGTATCCTAGTCCAGTCTGCACCAACATTGGGAATGTGTAGAAGAGACCTGGGATCAGATTTTGGTCAAGATATGCTTGAATCTGATCCGGGAGCCCAGAAGGATTCAGGCGTATTGAAAAACCAAAGGTGGAAATTTACCAAAATACAAACAAAATAATAAAAAATTAAAGGGTTGTCTCACTACATTGATCATCTTTACCTCAGCCTGTTTTCTTGGTTTCATTTTGAATTCAGGGGGGTGTTACTTAGGCTGCTTTTCCAAAAACTAGGCTGGCAGTATAAGGTAAAGGTCTGTAGCTATAGTAACCAGTGCTGGCAGCCTATCAGGCGAGATCAAACGGGTCTTAGCTATAGCGACCTGAGGAGCTGAGGCAGCTCATACAAGAGGGGATACATAGGAATAGGTAGGGCACTGTTAAGGGACACATATTGCAAAGTGACTTGTTTTTACAAGATCTTTAACATAAAAATGTCATCCTTGTGATAAACAACCCCTATAACACTTTGATTTTTAGGAGCAAAACTGTAACTAACAGATGCTAAATACTTGAAAGTAAAATGTATGTATAAATAGGCAAATGAACTGCATATAAAATTACAGTAGCCTCATGTAAAAACTGTATTTGGATGGAGAGATATGGAGCCTGAAAGTCACAAGTTCAAAACATTGTTACCATTTTGCTTGTCAGTGTAAAATATATTTATTGGATATGATTTACAACACAAAAAAATTGTAAATATGCAAAACTGAGGAACATTTGTGGAGTCTCTGAATTTGTTCTGAGAAATAGTTTTGCCTCCACAGATCCTGCATATATGACCTCCACATCTGATCTCATTATTTCCAGGCTAGAGAACACCTCTCTACACTAACTTGGGTTGGGCGCAAAGGGCGGTGACCACGGAGGCACATCTTAACAATGTCAGGGTATAAAGGAATTGCCTCAGCACAGTCAGTTTGATGAATGGTTAACTTTTCTACTTCTTTGAAAACAGGTGAAAAATTTTGCTGAAATTTGTTTGCCCGGGGAGCGGAATCTTTTTCCCGGGCAGCGCTTTCCCTGCTCCATGTCATAAATTTAACACTCCTCATGTGATGAGGCTGAAGATTTGGGAGCAGAGCACTGGCCGGCCCCAAATTTCCCCCTTGCTCTTTGCATCGAACTAACTGAACCAACTAATTAGATATTTTGGGAGTCGGAGTCGGTCCATTTTATGACGACTCCTTAAAAATAGCCTCCGACTCCACAGCCCTGGTTATGATGAAATAATGGGTCCTGCAGCCTGAGAGCTAACAGGAAATCAGCAGAATACGGAGTGCAGCTCCTGATTTGAATGTGTATTATAGTCCTGTATAATTCAAGGTGTTATAATCAAATGCTGGATCCTGCAGCCTGAGAGCTAACAGTAAATCAGTAGAATTATGAATGCAGCTCCTGATTTGAATGTATATTATGGTCCATTATAATTAAAGATCAGTATAAGATAAATGAAACATGGTATAGTAAAAGCAGGGCTGTGGAGTCAAACCCTTTGGAGTCGGGAGCCATATTGCAGGAGTTGGAGTCGTCAATAAGGACATCGGGCCAAAATTGCATAAAGGTCTTTAGTTCATTTTTGGAGCAGAGTGGGTTGGTCCCAAATTCACTCTCCAACTTCACCTACACGTGGTTAAGAGACAAACATTGTAAACTGGGGCCAGGGGTGTCTGTCTACCTAAAACCGATTATAGAAATAAGGTGTATAAGAATGGGAAAAGTTAGCCCTTTACAAAATGCGGTGTAGAAATCAGAGTTTGAAATTGAGGGGTTGGCCCTTTGGCCTACTTTTCCCCACCAAATTAGTTGAAGGATTTCCCAAGCCTTATTATAGATTATTTATGGATCTCACTACATTTTGTCGTACAATCGAGCTTAATGGGGCACTAGGTGTTTGTTTTACATTTTTTTGGGGTTTAATAATCAAATATTTTCCTGCAGCCAAAGTAACAGTAAATCAGGCCCAACTTTAACTTGAATGAGGCCCATTTAATTATATTATAGTCCTTAATAAATTAATCACGTATTTGAGCTTGTCTGGGGAATTGCATTTGTTAGCCTTAAAAATTAAAAAATTTTATTTAATGTGTAGTATTTAAACCATTTGGGTTTTTAAAACCTAACCCCAGGGTTAATATTCAAACACACTTGAAAATGATAGGTCCTTTTGAGTTAATGTTTATAGCCTGTATAAAAATTTAATTTTTTTTAATTATAAAGGCAGGAAGGTCAAGGTTGTTGAGCCTTATATGTAGATAACAGTTCAGTACAGTGTGCATAGTCACGGGTTATGATGACATATTGGGTCCAGCAGCCTGAGAGCTAACAGTAAATCACAGAATTAAGAGTACCCTGATTTGAATGTTATATAGTCCGTATAATTCAGGTCAATAAGTGAATTAAAACAGTTTATGGTGCAAGGTTTTGAGCCTTTTTGTAATAACAGTTCAGTACAGTGTGAATAGTCATGAGTTATGATGACATATTGGGTCCAGCAGCCTGAGTGCTAACAGTAAATCAGCAGACTATTGAATGTATGTCCTGATTTGAATGTATATTATAGTCCTGTATAATTCAAGGTCAGTATAAGATAAATGAAGCGTGGTATAAAGAAAGGTTACCAAGCCTTCTATGTAGATAATGGTGCACTACATGATGTGATGTCTCCTCCAACCTCTGCAGCGGCTGCAATTAGAGCTGAAATGTTCTGGCCTCTTGACCTGAGTGACTGACATCCTGATCTCATCCTCCGTCCACAGATGTGTGTAACAGCAATGATTCATTATCCTATTGATATTCTGACACTGATGGCATATTGTATGGTAGCGAAGGGGCACTGACTGCTCTGACACCTGCCAGTCGCTTGAACAAAGTAGAAGATAACATTTTTATAATTTCTATTGTATTTGTTGTTTCTTTTAGGATTGAAAAAACGTACCAGGAAGGCGTTTGGTATACGGAAGAAAGAAAAGGACACCGACTCCACGTAAGTCTGTCCAGCTGTAGGCAGCGACTCGTAGGTGCCAGTCTACCAGCAAAAGCAGTCTAAGCCTGTGTTCACACGACATTTTTTTTGCACCATTTTGGTGTATAAAATGTATGTTTTATGCACCAAAATACATGTGCCAAAATCTATCTGAAGTGTCCCGTGTAAGAAACAGGGGTGCATATCATTCTACGCATTTTCCACACATAGGGCCACATGTATGAAACTGTTTAGGTCTAAAACTCACTCTTTTGCCCATAGTAACCTATGGGCAAAAAAGTGAGTTTTATACCTAAACAGGTTCATACATGTGGCCCAGAAATACATTTGGAGCGAGTCCACTGTTTAGCTCTATTGGATGGAGCTAATCCACATCCTAAAAATCCTCAGCAAAAATCAGACGACGTTCCTCGGATTTCTGCCACGAACTCCGCACAGGGCATTAAAAGTCTGCTGAAAAATCTGTGAATAATTCAAGAGAAAATGCATGTTTTTACATGTGTTTTTGGCTTTGATGCGTTTTTCATGCATTTTGTGTGTGTTTTTTTACGCAGCTTTTTAATGCATATTTTCATGCGTCTTTTAGTACATTCAACTCCAATATGCTTGATGCTTATTCTGACCTGTTAGGCTATGTTCACACGGCTTAACTGCGGGACGTAATTACGCCCCCGCAATTACGCCGTGTGGACCGGGGCGGGAGCGTGAGCGGGGGGCCGGCACCTCGCCGGCCCATGACTTGCATTACCAGCGGCGCTTATAAGCCGCTGGTAATTCACATGTCACTTATCTCCCCGCCCGGCGTATTCGCCGTGCAGGGAGAGGAGACGTAATCCATAGTTCTCTATGAGAACTGTGAATTACCGTAATGAATGGGCCGTTTTCAGCCCGTAATTAGCGCACTTCGGCGCGTAATTAAGTACCGAAATACGGCCCATTTTAAGCCGTGTGAACATGGCCTTAGTTGTAAAGAAATGCACTCAACAAAGTACACCTGGAACTGATGTGATTTTCTAAACCTCATTGATCTCAAATGTTGGTGTATGCACCAAGGATTGACATACACTCAGTTAACGCAGCAAGGGTGACATGTATGATTTTTGGCACCCAGATGCCAATTTCATTGTGTATAAAAGTAGTGTAGAATGCACTTGAATCTATGAACCTGTTCTACTGCGGGTCATAAATCGGGCGCATTCTAGCTACAAAGCGACACTTCTGGCTCAGGTAAACCACTTTTAAAGTGCTCTACCTGTTCCAGCAGTAATGCGCCTGGATTTTCCGCACTGAAGCTATAAATGTGTAACTTGATACGGTTCTAGTGCGACGCCTCCAGCACGTCCCCCGAAATCAGGCGCATTACAAAGTGCCGCGGGTGCTCTGTAATGCGCCTGATATTGGAGCGCGCCTGATTAAAAATAGGGCGAACTGGGCTGCGCTAGATCTCGGGCTGAAAAAACGCCGGACTTCTGGTGCAGCACCGTATGCACATGTCTCCCCTAATGTGTAAAAAATGCACCATGTGCCTGATTGGTGTGGGTCACATAGAAAACAATAAGACATTTTTACTCCTAATTTTGATGTGTAAAATGCACATTTTGGGCCACATGTATGAAAACTGTCTAGGTCTAAAATTCACTTTGTTGCCCATAGCAACCAAACAGAGCCCATAGCAACCAATCAGAGTGCCCTTTTTATTTTTCCAGAAATGAAAGGGGCACTCTAATTGGTTACTATGAGCTCTGATTGGTTGATATGGGCTCTAATTGGTTGCTATGGGCTCTGATTGGTCGCTATGGGCAACAAAGTGAATTTAAGAACTAGACAGTTTTCATACATGTGGCTCTTTGTGCATCAAAATGCACAATAAAAAATACACATTTCAAAATGCATAGTGTAAATTTTTATATTGTGCCAACAATTTACAATACAGATTGTACAATTACAGGCAAAATCGGCCAATAGAGATTAACAAACTAATCAACAATTAAAACAAGTAAAATGAGGGCTCAGTGCAGAAGAGCTTAAAATCTGGAGATAGGGGTGGTAGAAATAGTAAAAATGGCTTGATTTGCATAATCGCCTTGTCAGTGAAATGGTTCTGTTCTTAGATTTCCCCCCCCCCGCTCATTTTGGTGTATAAAATATGTGTTTATGCATCAAAATGCATGTGAAAAGCACACGTGACCTGTCCTGTTGGTTAGAATACTGTGTGTGTACGCGTGCGTGCGTGTGTGTGTGTGCTCGCGCGTGCATACTCGTGTGGGTGCGCGTGTGTACATGCATATGAGTACATAGAGATAGAGGATTGGAGGAGGGTGTGGTAAAAGGATGGATGATTGATTAGACGCACAGGTGTTGAACTCCGGCCCTCCAGCTGTTGGGGAAACGACAACTCCCATCATGCCCACTCTTATAGATTATAGAAATGCATGATGGGAGTTGTCGTTTCCCAACAGCTGGAGGGCCGCAGTTTGACACCCCTGGATTAGAGAATGGGCTGATGTGTTTTTAGGGCGCACTGAAAGGGGTTGTCCACTTCTTAATAGAATTAGTCAGCCAGCTCCTGGGGCCCTATTAAAATAAACTTATACACCGCTTCCTCCGGGCCCCGATTCCAGAACCCTTCCCCCCCCCTAGACATCTATTGTCATTCTGCTATTTATGAATGGGGATGTCACTGCTGCAGCGGTCACTTGTCCTCGTTCAGTAATAGCAGAACAGTAACAGAAGACCATAGGAACGCGGAGCGCTGGAGCCGGGAACCAGAGGAAAGGGAGTGTAAAGTTTTTTTTTTTTTTGTTTTTTTTTATATATTTTAATGGGGCTGATTTTATTAAGAAGTGGACAATCCTTTTAAAACTGTGACTGTTGGGTTCCATAGGTGTGAACAGAGCCAACAGAGGCTCCATTATTCCCAGCATCAGACATGGATTCTAGGGACTCTCCAGTCCGTTCTTACATCATGACAGGAGCACTTCTAATGAATGTCTTTGTTTGTAGCAATTACTGCACCTGTGTAATTATCTTCCTTCCTCTCCTTCCTGCAGGGGATCGCCAGACAGGGACAGCACTGTAAGTCATCCGTATTTACTTTGCTAATGTCTAATTCTTGAACGTTCACCAAATATAATTTGCCCGTTCGGTACAGAACAAAACCTGCTGCAGAGATCAATCGCGTGAAAACATTATGGGAGGAAATTTATCTAAGCTAATGCAAAGGGGGTTACATTTGGAATTGTATCGGGATTAAAGGGGTTGTCTCACTACAAGGATTGCTGCTTTTTATGTTAAAGATCTTGCAAAAACAAGTCACTTTGCAATATGTGTCCATTATCAGTCTCCTACCTATTCCTAGATATTCCCTCTTGTATGGGCTGCATCAGCTCCTCAGGTCGCTATAAATGCAGACCTGTTTACACTCTCCTGATAGGCTGCCAGCGCTGGTTGCTATAGCTACAGACCTGTTTGATCTCTCCTGATAGGCTGCCAGCGCTGGTTGCTATAGCTACAGACCTGTTCAATCTCTTCTGATAGGCTGCCAGCACTGGTTGCTATAGCTACAGACTTGGCTTCTACTGCAGCTTAGTAGAAGCCGGTAAACACACCCCTGAATTCAAAATGAAACCAAGAAAACAGGACTGAGGTAAGATGACTCAGTGTAGCGAGACAACCCTTTTAAGATAGTGATAAGCGGGGCCGCCCTTTTCAGGGTGCTTCCTCCATTTTATGCCAAGGTTACATAAGGGAAAGAGTAGGGGGGGGGGGGGGGGAGTATGGATATTTGTTGGCATCAATATCCTCACTATTGAATGCCCTCTTATTAATTGACTTCTGCCTGTGGACTATACAGTCGAGAAATCTGACAGTGAATAGGGGAAAAGAAAACAAAGAACGCGCAAACTCGTATTATACTGTCAACCATATACAGGAGGTGTAATCACCTATACATATATGCTCACCCTCTGTTGGTGTGCTTGAGGAGGCACAACTGTCTGTGGTGCCAATTGCCATACAAACCGGTGCAAAAACGTCCACAGCCGATTCATGGATAATTCCCTTCGCCCTGAGACGTTGCTTGTGTAGAGTATGCAGCTTCAAGGAAAGTGTTGCTTGGGATCTTATCTAGCTAGATGGAAGATCCTATAGTCCTGTGTTCCCCAACACTAGTCCTCAGGACCCACCAACGGGGCATGTTTTTAGGGTCTCCCACAGAATGTACTGACAATAATTATATCACCTGTGCAATGCTAATTAAAGTCAATAAACATGACCTGTTAGTGGGCCTTGAGGACTGGAGTTGGGGACCCCTGCTATAGTCCTCAGAGTGACAGCGCTGGATCCTTAAAGGTGTATATTAACAGGTTTCTTCATTCCAGTGTAAAAACTTTAAAACGGTTTTCTCAGCCCGCTGTTTCTCTGACTTGCAGGCAGTTTTGCACTCACTTGGAATCCACAGGCTGTGGGTGGTTCTACAGCACTGATTAGCATATATTAACTTCAAGCCTTTACTCTGACAGAGCAGGGGATTGTTATCCCTAACACAATTAGATAAAGCCATGCTTTCCAGTCCTCACAGCACTTGTAACTTTTGTTTACTGCAGCTATTTTTGTTAGTTCACTCAGAGCTCAATCCAGTCAGTCCATGGGGTGACATCACTCCTTGCTCTCTCAGCTAATCAGATAAGACGTCCGTCTGGTATGCAGGTTGCCATAGAAACCTGTGTGCTCTCAGAGCTGATAAAATGTCTCTTATCTCATGACTAAAGTAAAATCTTTTGGCCAATTTATTTAGAAAATGTCTTCATTTACCCTTCCCTTTATGTTGAAAGCTAATCACTGTGGTGAGAAAACCCCTTTTAGTTTGTACACTGGAATAAAGAAACCGGTTAATAGACACCTTTAAGGATCCAGCGCTGTCACTCAGAGGTCTATAGGATCCTACCTCTAGCTCAGTAAGTGTCCCAAGGAACACTATTCTTGTATCTGCATATTACATTTGAATCTTCAAATTGTGAGTTTTATCACTCTATTGTGTAGTTTATATATCTATAGTTAGTGACATTGGGTTACTGTTCCTTAAATAGGTTGATCTAACAATTTATCTCGAAATTTCATGTAATTCTCTGACCCTGGAAATACCACCCATTGACGTTGTTGCGATATATATATGCCTGTGTATATATGTGTGTGTGTGTGTGTATATATATATATATATATATATATATATATATATATATATATATATATATATATATATATATATATATATATATATATATATATATATATAATGTGTGTGTGTATATAATATATGTATATATATATGTGTGTGTATGTATATATATATATATGTATATATATATATGTATGTATGTGTGTCTTTTATGTATGTTTTGGGGAATTAATTATGTATTTTTGATTAAAGATTTATCATTTTAACTGGGAGATTTTAATCGATTCTGTGAGCATGCATAGGAAAAGAGGTGCACAAAGCAGCCAATCAGATTGCAGCTTCAGTTTGTTGAGGGTCTTTTAAAGGGGTTGTCTCACTATAAGGATTGCTGCTTTTTATGTTAAAGATCTTGCAAAAATAAGTCACTTTGCAGTATGTGTCCATTAACAGTGTCCTACCTATTCCTAGATATCCCCTCTTGTATGGGCTGCATCAGCTCCTCAGGTCGCTATAGCTACAGACCTGTTTGATCTCTGATGAAAGGCTGCCAGCGCTGGTTACTCTAGCTACAGACCTGGCTTCTACTGCAGCCTAGCAGAAGCCAGTAAACACGTCCCCTGAATTCAAAATGAAATCAAGAAAACAGGACTGAGATAAGATGAATCACTGAAGTGAGACAACCCCTTTAAGATACAACCTGATTGGCTGCATTGAGAAACTATATTAGAGAAAAAATACCTGTAGTATAGGGATACATATAGGAAAAATCACAGTAGAAAAAACAAATTCCCCATAAAATATAACTTTTAATAGATGTCAATATATAAAATACCTAATCAAAATGGATATAACTTACAAGTCAATAAGTAGGTAATTCTCAAACAAGTAGAGCCTGTAGTAAAATTAAAGGGGTAGGGAAGCTACAATCCTGGTTGCTACGTGTGATAAAGGGGTGGGAACCACTCGAAAATACATGGACGATAGAACCAAATTTCTCAGCTTCTTCAATAAAGACCATCCCAAAACTTGCAGACAGTATATCCAGCTGGGAAGGAAAGGGTATAATATAATTCTATCCTTATACACACCATAAGCATTGCCTTGACGGGGAAAATGCCCTGAAAAGGACAGCCCCACTATGTAGTCATGCAACCCCTACAATACCGCTGATTTGCAAATACCCAGACACGTTTCCACAGGTTATGTTTCATGAGTTGGTAAAAAATAAAGGATAACAAAGAACAAAACTTGAACATAAGGATGTGTGACCCCTGAATCACAATGTATGACCTTGACGAGAAACTGCTCCACTATTGTTTTGCGCCAATTTTGATAAATCTCCCTTATATGATGAATGTATTAGTACTTACAGGGTATGTTCACATGGGAAATTTTCGTTGGATTTCCACCTGAAATGTCTGTCCCACTTATGTCACATATGTAAACTATGGCATACATCTTTTTCAGTTTCAGATTTCAAATCCAAAATGGGGGGGGGAAGCAACATGACACTTTTTTGATGTAGAATCAGTTCAGATTCTGCATAGGACGCTGCCATGTTCATCATGACGCCATATCCCTCCTAGCTGTGGACCCTGGGATCAATATCTGGCCGCTGCCACCCATGCTACTGTTTAATATGCGAGAACATGGCAACCATCTTAAAGGCCGCCATATTGGAAAAAAGTCACGTTCTTCCAATAGGAAGGTGGTCATGTAGCATTTAAAACATGACCAGAATTTAGATATAGATTGCTGCAATCAGATTTGCAATATCTTGTGGTTCAAAAGTTACCAATACAGGGTGAATTTGGTCCACATTTGCCACTGCAAGGAAAAGATTGTGCAAAAAATAAAAAAAAATAAAAAACATAAAATAAATCTTTATGTTGAAATTCTCAGTTTCTGATTTCTCTGTTGCAAACTCCACAACAAAACATTGCTTACAGATTTTATTGCACATTTTGACTACTCCATTGGGGAAAATCTGCAAACAGTTTGCAGCAGAAATTAAACTATGCATTTTTAATAATCCGCACCACAGGCCAAGTTCCATATGGGAAATTTCTATCCACTTACCTGCTATTGTATTCCACCATGGGTTTTTCTGGCACATAGTTGCAGTAAATCACTCCTGTGTGGATTTACAAATATGAAGCCCATAGGCCTTATGCGGCTCCGAGACTTGTCTGTGGCTCACGTTGAGACATCCTCGGGACAACAGAGAGCAGGTTAAAGGAGGAGAGTGTCAGTTTCAGTGGATTAACACCTTGAACAGGCTCAGGGGAGCAAGGGAAACCCATGGTGGGCCCCTGGGTTCTTGATCATGGTCAGCCTAGGTCTGCTTTTCTGTAGCCCACTCCTCCGCCGCTGGTGGGGCGCCGAGAGTGACCTCCGCTGGTGGGGCGCCGAGAGTGACCTCGGCTGGTGGGCCCAAGGCACCCCAGTCCGATATTGCCCTTGGATACTGTTTTCAGTAGTGACTTCAGCACTTAAATGGTTTGACAGAGGGAGGCGCTTCCTCTGTGCTCCATTGGCACCCCACATATTTGGCCGATTTAAGCGGCTGAGTAGGAGACCCCGGCCCTAAAAGATGACGGACTTGTTGTTGAGATTTTGCACTGCAAAAATTTGCAGCAAATTATAGTGCAATATGGGGTTCTGGAAACGCCATCCACACGTGCAGTGGACAAATTAAGTACAGAAAGACGAGCATGCTGTAGACTGCAGTAGAAGCCAGGTCTGTAGCTATAGCAACCAGTGCTGGCAGCCTATCAGGAGAGATGGAGCAGATCTGTAGCTATAGCAACCAGCGCTGGCAGCCTATCAGGAGAGATGGAGCAGGTCTGTAGCTATAGCAACCAGCGCTGGCAGCCTATCAGGAGAGATCGCACAGGTCTGTAGCTATAGCGACCTGAGGAGCTGATGCAGCCCATACAAGAGGGGATATCTAGGAATAGGTAGGACACTGTTAATGGACACATATTGCAAAGGGACTTGTTTTTGCAAGATCTTTAACATAAAAAGCAGCAATCCTTGTAGCGAGACAACCCTTATAATGTATAGAAGCAAAATCCACAGCAGAATTTTCATGTTACAGACTTGTGGTTGGATGTGCAGCACAACATTTCCTCCGTGTCTGAGCTCAGCCCTGTGTATAGCTGTTGAAGAAGGTCCATTCATGCTTGGCAGGAGAGCAGGTTGATTTATTTATTTTTAAGGGCAGGAGATTCTTCTAGTGACCTGTAAGGCTATGTTCACACGGCTTAACTGCGGGGCGTAATTCCGCCCCGCAATTACGCCATGTGGCCGGGGGCGGGGCGGGAGCGGGGGAGCGAGCGGGGGGCCGGCACTTCACCGGCCCATAGACCATCATTGCTAGTGGCGCGTATACGCCGCTAGAAAGTGACATGTCAATTATCTCCCCCTCGGCGTATTCGCCGAGCAGGGAGAGGAGACGTAATGCATAGTTCTCTATGAGAACTGTGCATTACTGTAGTTACTGGGACGGATTCAGCCCGTAATTGGCGCACTCCGGCGCGTAATTACGGACTGAATTACGTCCCAGAATAAGCCGTGTGAACATGGCCTAAAAATAAATTGCCCTGGAGTTCATGGTTCCTCTTTGCTGATCTCACGATTTACTTTTAGTTCAATCATTTCTAGACTGTTAGCCGTTTCCTGACACACCTTGATGTACTGGAAGTCAGTGATCAGGCTCCAATATTCGGAAATGTGAGGTTTTAGTTAAAGGGGCTGTTTGGTCACTGGATATATTAGAAAAACGAATCAGAATGGTGTAAAACGAAAAGGAAAAAAAAAAAAAAAGTAATGTTCACCTTACTGATCCGCCGATGCTCCTGTTTTGATGTTTCCGGGTCACTTAGGTCTCTGTATATGCAGGTCCCTCCTAAAATTAACATGTGACTTCTGCAGCCCAATCACTGGTTGAAGCAGGTCACCATTGCGGGGAATTTAATTTGGGGTCCCAAAGGGCAGGGCTGTCAAAGTGGAAACCCAAAACCCCCTGTTTCCGACCCCGGGCTCCCTCTTTACACGGCGCTTTGTTTAAGTGCTTAACTTTACTGAAGTAAAATGGTAAAAATTCGGTTTTTTTTGATACAATAATAAAAAGTTTTGGGGTAGAACGGGACACGGGACAAGCAAAAAGGGGTAACAATGTTTTGATTTTTTTGATTTTTCGGCCCCCATACTCCCCCAATCCACTAAGCTTTGTACATGAGGTTTACCCATCAAATTTTTCATTTTCCCCCCCTTTTCATAAATTTGACTTGCAAGTATTTTTTTTTTTTTAATTCCGGGAAATTTTTTTTTTTTCCCAAAAAAAAATTTTTTTTTTTTTTGTTTTTTTGGTGAATCCACCTTTGGTTTAGCTTGCCTTAAACCCTTTTTTGGCCCCCTTTTTTTTAAAAAATTTTTGGGAAAAAAAAAATTTTTCTTCCCCCCCCAAAAAGGGGGGGGGAAAAAAAAAAAATTTTTTTTTCCCCCTTTTTTTGGGGGTTTGGGGGGGGGGAAAAAAAAATTTGGGGAGGGGTTTTTTTTTTTAAATTTTTCCCTTTAAATTTTTTAAACTTTGGGGGTTTTTTTTTTTTTTTAAAAATTTTTTTTTTCCCCCTTTTTTTTTTAAAAAAACCCCCCAAAAAAAAACCCTTTAATTTTTTGTTTTTTTTAAACCCCCCAAAACTTTTTTTTTCCCCCCCCCCAAAAAAAAAAATTTTTTTTTTTTTTTAAAAAAATTTCCCCCCCCCTTTTTTTCCTTAAACCCCCCCCCCAAAAAACCCCCCCCTTTTTTTTTCCCCCCCCTTTAAAATTTTTTTTTACCCCTTTTTTTTTTTTTTTTTTAAAAAAAAAAAAAACCCCCCCCCCCCCCCCCGGGGGAAAAAAACCCCCGGGCCCTTTTCCAAAAAAAACCCCCCGGTTTCCCCCGGGGGTTTTTTTTCCCGGGGCCCCCCTTTTTTTTTTTCCCCCCCCCCCGGGGAAAAATTTTTAAATTTTTCCCCCCAACCCCCATTTCCCCGGGGAAAAAGTTATTTTTTTTTTTTGGGAAACCCCTTTAAAAACCCCCAAAAACCTTTCCCCCCCGGGAAAAAAAAATTCCCAAAAGGGAAAACCCCTTAAAAAAAAAAAAAAAGTTTTTTAACCCCCCCCCCTAAAAAGGGGAAAAAAAAAAAACAAAAAAAACCCCCCTGGGGTTTTTTTTTTTTTCCCCCCCCTTTTTTCCCCCCCTTTTAAAAAAGGAAAGGGGGAAAAACCCGGAAAAATTTTTTGGTTTTTTTTTTTTTTCAATTTAAAAAAATTTTTTTTAAAAAAAAACCCCAAAAAAAAAAAAATTTAAAAATTGGGGTTTTTTTTTAAAAAAAAACATTTTAAAAAACCCCCTTTTTTTTTTTTTTTTTCCCCCCCTTTTTTTTTTTTCCTTTTTTGGATAAAGTCATCTTTGGTCACCCGTCCGGTCAATATCCAACTTTTTGCTGGACCCCCCCCCTATCCTCAGGCTTCCCCCCAACAACTGATAATTTCTTCAATTTCTCGATCCCTTCGCCCCCTTTTTCCTTGATTCTTCCCATTCCCTCCATCAGAGCCCGGTCTATTGACTTTCATCTCATCGATCCAAGTCACCTGTTTCCAATCTTCCATTTTTACTTTTTTGCAAACTCTCTTCCGACGCTTCTTATGATGAGATTGAAGTCGCGGCTTCCCCTTTTTTCGGGCCATTGTTCCAGACCTGTGTGATGCGCCCGATGCTTGCATGGACGTCTGTGATCTCTCTCTTATGAAGCCTACGAGCCGCCTCCACTGCCGTGTCCGTCGCTCCAGAACTGATCGACCTTGTGATGAGCGACTTGTTGGTTCTGATATTTCCCCTGGACGTCACCTCTTGGCTTTGGACGGACTTCATTCCATATTCTTCCCGCTGTCAGGGCCTCACATGATGCAGTTCGGCAATTTTCTTGGCCCAGAGACGCTATTGATGATCTGGATGATGCTGTGTCTTTTCTTTGGAAATCATCTTCATGGCTGCTCGAACCAGTGACCTTTCGCTTGGGAATCAGCCTAATAACACACTGAGCTATTAGGGAATGTGAGGACAGGTTATAATTTGTAGCAGCAAGAAGAAAAAGATTTTCCCACCACCAGGAGCAAAACAGTAACAATGCAGTTATATGACAAGAATCTGCAGAACTAAGCAGATGCTAAATAGTTGCAGGTCAAAGTTATGTATGAGAACCAAGATGATGGTCTATAAAATAATGGGAGTCTCACGTTCAAAGCTGTAGTGGATGGTGAGATATGGAGCCTGAAAGTCACAAAGGCAAAACATTTTTACCCTTTTTCTTGTCGATGTAAAATATATTTATAGGATACGAATTTAGAACACCCAAAAATTTTAAATATGCGAAATACTGCAATAAGTGGGGAAAAATAGTTTTCAATATGAATGTCCTGAATAACATTTGTGGAGTCTATGAATTTGTTCTGAGAAATAGTATCGCCTCCATCAGATCCTGCATACATGACCTCGCATCTGATCTCATTATTTCCAGGCTAGAGAACGGCCTCTCTACACTAACTTGGGTTGGGGGCAAAGCGGTGACCACAGGGGCAACATCTGTAACAATGTCATGGTATAAAGGAATTGCCTTAGCCACAGTCAGGTCTGATAAATGGTTGAACTTCTACTTCTTTGAGAACAAGTGAAAATTTTTGCTGAAATCGTTTTTTCCATGGGTGCAGAATCTTTCCCTGGGCAGCGCTTGCCTGCTCCATGTCAATCAATTTCACTCCTCAGTGATGGCTAAGATATTTGGGGCATTAGCACTGGCCGGGCCCAATTCCTCTTGCCCTTTTTCACTGCATGAACTAATGACCAACTAATTTATATATTTTGGAAGTTGGTCCATTTTAGAACAACTCCGACTCCTGCAAAATAGCCAGCGACTCCACGACTCCGACTCCACAGCCCTGCTGCCAAAGTCACATGTCTGTGTCCAGAAGGAGCAGGAAGTAGAAACTATGGTGGGACCAGGATAACTTCAAAATAGGAGCAGTAGCCGCTCTTAATCCCTGACACACATGACGCAAAGTTATAACAGGATATGAGTAAGGGTATGTTTACACAGTGTTTTTTGACGCTTAATTTGGGGTATAGCTCGCCCCGAAAACACCACTAAATAAGCACCAGAAGCGTTTGTAGTACGCGCCTCATCGATTCCAATGTTAAATCCACAACGTCGTTCAAATGAGGCAGATTTTACTAGCGAATTTGCTGTATTTGTTGCAGATTTTACGCAAGTAATTTAAAGTGCCTTGTCAATTCTTGAGGCATTTTACTCGAGTAAAATCCCCTTCGGAAACAATGGAGAGCAGTTTTTTCAGAGGGGAAACAACTTGCACAAAGCGTGGAGCGTATTTTGAGACGGTTCCTTGACAAAAATCTGCTCCGGCTCAAAATCTGACTATTAAATAAAACCACAATGGAAAACTGGGCCAAAATCCATGCTGAAAGAGCCTTAAAAAACCGACGAGTACATTTCCTCTTCAAAATCCTCTTCAGATACGGCCCTAAAGAAGGCAGATACTCGTCGGAAATCAGGCAAGTATTTGAAGCAGATTTGAAGAGTATATTTACTCATCAAACATTGTTAGGTGAACATACCCGACGTGTTTATGCGGCCGGCTTGCGGCTCAAAATACATGAAAAAGTTTTTAAAATATTTTTTAAAAAATGTTAAGTTCAAAAACAATTCATTTTTCCCGTTTTACGAATAAATGAAGCAAAACATTAGTAAGATGAGCATAGATGGCATCGCCACGACTGTAAGGGTATGTTCACACGGCCTTTTTGGATCCGAAAATAGAATCCATAAACGCAGCGTCATCGGATCCAACATGCAGGTGAGGGCTGGGGTTTGGCTGCAGCAGGATCGCACCCTATAGAATTAAATAGGGCGTCTGCTGCGTCTTTCGGAATAAGAACTGACACATCAATTCTTAGAACGGATCCGAAAGATGCATCAGAAAGACCCATGTAAACGCATCGGCAATCGCTCGTCTGAACGCCGAATCATGTTTTACATTGAAACCAATGTAAATCACTTCACATTTCTAGATGCGTGTTTGGATCCATTTAGGGTCTGAAGCATGGATCCAAACACGCATCTAAAAACGGATCCAAAATCGGAGCCATCACGGCGTGTGAACATACCCTTCCCTTAACAGTCCAATCTGTTAAAATATAACATTCCTTGTTCTGGTGAACGTCAAGGAAAATATATCACCAATGCTAAGCTTGCAGTTTTTTCCTTGCCTATGCAAAAGATTAGAATTTAAAGTAATCAAAAATACAAACGGGTATTGTAAGAATAGAAACTACAGTTCAGCGCTCAAAAAAACAAGCTCCTACTTAGATGCTTTGAGAGAAAAATAAAAAAGTGATTGAAATTAAAAAAAAAAGGAAAACAAGTTTTGGTTGTTAAAGTAGTACAACATAACAAAAGCAAAATAAAGTTTTTATAACAGGTACGGACCTGAAGACTAAACAGTCTAAGGGCTTGTTCACACGACGTTTTGATCCTTTTTACGGATCCGTTTTTGAGAGGTGAAAAGCGCAGCCGGAAAACGGATCCGAAAAACGCAAGACGCAATACTTTATTTGGATCCGTATTGTATGCTTTTTCACTTGCGGTTTACGGATCAGCTTTCCGGATCGCTCTCGCTCTCTCGCAAGGCGCAGCTGATACGTACCCGGAGTGTGGAGCGCTTTTGGACAGGTGCCAAAGCGGACTCCATTATCTCCTATGGGCTTTCACTTGCGTAAACCACAATAAGAATTGACATGTCAATTTTTTAAAGCGGATGCACAAGCCCCAAAGGCAGGAGAGCCCTCAAAAGCGCATCGGCGATCTCCCGTGAGAACAGCGATGCGCTTTTTCCATTGAACTCAATGTTAATCACACTGACAATTGTTAGATCCATTTTGCGGATCCGTAAAACGGATCACAAATACGTCGTGTGAACAAGCCCTAACATGCTATTTATACCATACAGTGAGCGAAATAAAAAAAAATCCCCCCACGCAAAAAAAAATGGTAAATTACCTTTTTTTTCCCATTCCACTCCCATAAAGACTTTTTGGTGCATTATGTGGTCTGATAGATATTACCATTAAGAAGTACTTATTGTACTGCAAGATAAAAAAAAAAAAAAAAGCCCTCATATCTCTATGTAGACAGAAAAGAGATTTATGGCTCTTTGGAGGTGGAGAGAAAAAAAAAACTTACTGAATGTAGACAAAAATTGCTGCCAGGAAGAGGTTGAAGGGGTTGTCTTATCAGGTAACAGTTGGGGCCTCCTTCCATCAAGACACCTTTTTGTTAAACAGAGTTGAAGCTTAGACTGACAGTGGAGATCCTGATTGATGTTTTACATGAACGTCCATTGATCCCAATGGGTTTTGTTTAGCAGAGCACTGGCGGCTGATAATGGGGGTGTAGAAGGGAGAGCCCCTCATTGAACGTCTCGGTGCCCAATCCCTTTACACCGACCATACACGCAGTGTCCAGAAATCAGGAGTCATTCTGCATAGGTATAAAATAAAAGAATGCCGGACACACAGAATACACAAATTAAGGGAAAACCTTTCTACCATGGCTCCAGCTTTCCTGGTCTCTCCTAGAGGAGAATGGGATCTCTTAGACCACAGGTATCAAACTGCGGCCCTCCAGCTGTTGGGAAACTGCAACTCCCATCATGCATTTGTATAATCTATAACCGTGGGCATCATGGGAGCTGTTGTTTCCCAACAGCTGGAGGGCCGCAGTTTGACACCCCTGTCTTAGACTGATGTAAGGACAAGCATCTCCCACCTGTGTGAATGACTGTTCAGCTGCAGTAGAGATCATTGCATTCATTTTCCTCTGTATAACTTATATTTTTTTTGCATTTTTAGAAGAAAGCAAACGGAGCACCAAATGGATTCTATGCAGAGATCGACTGGGAGCGATATGTAAGTTGATCAGTCACATCATTTATACAATTCTGTATAAGGCATTAAAGGGGTATTCCTTTCTCATTTAGTAGCTGTAGCCCATGTTCACACGGTGTATTGCGCTTTATATGTGACGAAATGTGCGCCACAATTCCGGTAATCCATAGCTCTCATGAGGATGCCGCGTAATCCATAGTTCTCTATGAGAGCTATGGATTACTGGAATTGCGGCGTGCAATTCGCTGCGTAGTGCCCTTTATAAGCGGCGAAATGTGCGCCGCAATTCGGGTAATCCATAGCTCTCATAGAGAACTAAGTATTATGCGGCATCCCCCGGGGCTTACAATATGATCGTATTGTACGCGTGGGGGGTTAAGTGACGTCAATTGTTTGCGGCCCCCCCCCCCCACCCCCTGTGCTTTAGGAGTATGCGCTGATCATACCCTTACACATGTAGGCAAAGGTAAATAAAGACTATTACCAAATACATTGCTGTTCTGATTTTTCTCAGAGTTAGAACACTTCTCATCTCCTGCGGACACAAACTTCCCTTACCAGCTACCTCTTTGCTCTAGCAGTGGTCTGAATGGTGACGCCACTCTTTGCTGTTTCTTATCAGCAGCACAGGAGCTTGTTTATTTTTCTTAATGACAAATCTTAAATCTTTAGCGCTCTGTAACCTTGTGCCCTGCTGTTAAAACCCCTCCATGACCAATGTCCCTCTAACAAGCTCAGCTAGGAATAGCAGAGCCGAAACATCAGTCACTGACGTAGAACCACCCTCCGCCTGAACATGAAGTGGGAGCCTGAAGCTGTAGAGCCGTCCACAGCCTGAGAAGGAAGTGGAAGCCTGAAGCTGTAGAACCACCCACAACCTGAACAGGAAGTGGGAGCCTGAAGTTCTAGTACCGATCACGCTCCCACTTCCTGTTGAGGTTGTGATCGGTACTAGAACTTCAGGCTCCCACTTCCTGTTGAGGTTGTGAAGCTGTAGAACCGCCCACAGCCTGACCAGGAACTGGGAGCCTGAAGCTGTAGAACCGCCCACAGCCTGAACAGGAAGTGGTAGCCAGAAGCTGTAGAACCGCCCACAGCCTGAACAGGAAGAGGGAGCCTGAAGCTGGAGCAACGCCCATATCCTGAACAGGAAGTGGGAGCCTGAAGCTGTAGAACCACCCACAGCCTGAACAGGAAGAGGGAGCCTGAAGCTGGAGCAACGTCCATATCCTGAACAGGAAGTGGGAGCCTGAAGCTGGCTGTGAAGAGCGGACTTTGCAAAACAGCATGATCAGCTCAAACAAAGCAAGGATGAGTTCATACGGCGTATAGTGCACTTACTGTTGGAAGTACACGCTGGCCAGCTCGTACTTCCAATGGCGCTATAGCCTGTCTCCCATCCACTCTCATTTTCCCTGGTGCGTAAGTGCCCGAAAGAACTGGCGTACCGTGCGTCTGGGAATACAATCGGAAACCATAGCACTCAATGAATGTTATGATATCACCATATTTATGGAGTACGCCCCATAAATACAGTGTGTGAACTTACCCTAACATTTTATGCAATTAGATTTTTTACAGTCGATTGCATCTAGAGGGGCCCATGCGCATAGAGCGAAGTAGGCCAAACCTGCCAATGTTGGCACTAC
Source organism: Phyllomedusa bahiana (assembly GCA_025379985.1). Lineage (NCBI taxonomy): Eukaryota > Metazoa > Chordata > Amphibia > Anura > Hylidae > Phyllomedusa > Phyllomedusa bahiana. The sequence goes on from JAODAL010020098.1 coordinate 63,362, forward strand.
TGGCAGATCTTATATACATGCAGGGGAGGGATGGGCTGACTCGTCTCTGACAGATTATGTTGGGTAAAAAAAAATTGGCATTGCTGAATTTTTTTTTTTTTTTTTTTTTTTAATACAAACCCTGACCTAAACCCAACATGTGTAATAACAGGATATGATAATAATAATGACAGGATAAACCCAACATGATAATGACAGGTGGTTAAACAAGCTTTCAACCGACAGCTATTAAAAGTGTATGCCACCTTTACAGTCGGTGCCACGCTAAGGCCTCGTTCACACGGCTAATTCTGGGACTGATTTCAGCCGTACTGCACGCCGCATTTGCGCTACAGTACGGCTCCAATCCGTCCCAGTCATTACGGTAATCCACAGTTCTCATAGAGAACTATGGATTCCGTCTCCTCTCCCCGCTCGGCGAATCCACCGCGGGGGGAGAAAGTGACATGCACATTATTTACGGCGCGTACGCGCCGGGAATAGTGAGTGTCTATGGGGCCGGACCCCCGCTGCACGGCAGCCGGCGTAATTGCGGAGCGAAATCCGTCCCGCAATTACATCAGCTTTAAGCCGTGTGAACCAGGCCTAAGGGTACGTTCACACGGCACGTGTAAAATGCCGGTCGGATTCGTAAACCCTTTTTCAAGGGTTCTGTGGGACGGTTCTCTTTGCGGATTTACCTGTCCCCCATAACAGCTGAATTTGCACACCTTCCGGCGTACACCCGGTGAAACTTTGTGCATGGTCCAAGTTTTTAGCAACACCGACGGCTGGAAAGCAGTTCGGCTGAAAACTACTGAATGGATTTACTTTTAATGTCTATGGGGATGGTTTCTTGTCTCCAAATCCGCAAACCATCTGAAAAACCGACCAATAAACCGTGCCGTGTGGACGGACCCTAGAAGTTCTTCCTGAATGACTGACGGCATCTGTAACAACACATTCATGAGATGGAACAGTTGGGGCTTGTTCACACTGTGTTTTTGGGATCCAAAACGGATCCAACACGTATCCAACATGCAGCGGTGTGTTTGGATGCGTGTTGGATGAAGCAGGATCGCACCCTATAGTTTATTATAGGGCTCCTGCTGCGTCTTTCGGACCAAGAATTGACATGACAATTCTTGGAACGGATCCGAAAGACGCAGTGAGACGCACATAGGTGATCACTCGTGTGAACGCTGATGCGCATTTCATATTAAAAGCAATGTAAATCCCACCGCACATTGTTAGACATGTGTTTGAGTCCATTTAGGGTCCGACAGATGGATCCAAACATGCAGCTCAAACCGTATGTTCACGCGGACCCAACACGCCCTTATTTTGTTTGATTTTCCTCCAGAAATTGCATCTGTGACCAATGCAAGACACTAGCAACGAAGCCTGTATTGTATTCTATTTTTCAGACTTGTCCAGAGTTGGATGACGAGGGCTACAGCATCAGACCTGATCTGGAACCTGGCTATATCCTTTGGTTGCATGTACTTCAGAGCTGAAATCGCTCGGCATTTCCTTTTTTGCTCCGGTGCTGTGCTTTTTGGGAAGTGTACAGTATGTTAGATTGTAGCTGTTGGGGGTGTGTTTGTCAACGAGCTTGTTGACAGATTCCAATGGCAGTTGACAGATTTCTTACTTTTTCCTACCATTGGTGAAATCGGTTTAGCTTTCTCCTCACCTGAATGATCTTTAACTGTGATTCACCTACCAAAGGAAAACACTTCTATTCATCAAGTGAATCTGAGGAAGAGCAAGAGTCTCGCAAGAAGTTCAATATCAGAATAAAACATTTACAGGCCAAGGATAGCCTGAAGAGTGCCGCAACGGTGGATGAGCTGAAAGCCTCTATTGGGAACATTGCACTTTCCCCTTCCCCGGTGGTGAGTGTCTGGACTTATTAACGCTGACAGTAAATACTATACACGACTGATGATAGAAATACCCAGTGCCACTTATATTCGCTATCTGGGAGAGGCTCAAAAAGAACATCAGGGGGTTAGTGCTGCCCTATCTGAGAGCAGGATGTGATAGAGAGAGAGAACTGAACTTGGAGGTATATAGGGTTATATGATTTGGAGCAGGATTTCTGAGTAAAAAGCAGAGTAAATAGTGATGGGACTCTTACAAGACAGTAGGAGTCCAGCTTAACAAGCCTACGGTACATACAGTGTTTAACAGCTTTCCCTATATCAGTGTGTGTATAGAGCAAACCGTTAGTCACTGTATGTGGCAGGATCAAGAGTACCTTCTATTTTAGTATTTTCTCTGCTTTTTTTTACTCTGACGTTCAGCATCAAATCATACAACCCTATATATCACAGAGCTCAGCTCCTCTCCTCTATCATATAACCCTATATATCACAGAGCTCAGCTCCTTTCCTCTATCATATAACCCTATATATCACAGAGCTACAGCTATCTCTGCCTCTGTCATATAAACCCTATATATCACGAGCTCAGCTTCTCTCCCTCTATCATATAACCCTATATATCACAGAGCTCAGCTTCTCATCGCTCTATCTATAACCTATATATCACAGAGCTCAGCTCCTTCTCCTTATCATCTAACCTATATATCACAGAGCTCAGCTTCTCTCCTCTATCATATAACCCTATATATCACAGAGCTCAGCTTCTCTCCTCTGTCATATAACCCTATATATCAGAGCTCAGCTTCTCTCCTCTATCATATAACCCTATATATCACAGAGCTCAGCTGCTCTCCTCTATCATATAACAGACCCTATATAATCACAGAGCTCAGCTTCTCTCCTCTATCATATAACACAATATATCACAGAGCTCAGCTTCTCTCCTCTATCATACAACCCTATATATCACAGAGCTCAGCTTCTCTCCTCTATCATATAACCCTATATATCACAGAGATCAGCTTCTCTCCTATCATACAACCCTATATATCACAGAGCTCAGCTTCTCTCTCACCTATCAGTATTACTCTATATATAACCAAGCTCAGCTCTCTTCATTATCATATAACCCTATATATCCCATATCACAGCTAGCTCTCCTCTATCATATAACCCTATATATCACAGAGCTCCTTTCATTCTCACTCTATCATTAACCTATAAATCACAGAGCTCAGCTCATCTCCTCTATCATATAACCCTATATATCACAGAGCTCAGCTCCTCTCCCTCTAATTCAATATAATCCATATATATCAACAGAGCTCAGCTTCTCTCCCTCTATCATATAACCCTGTATATCACAGAGCTCAGCTTCTCTCCTCTATCATCATTATCAACCCTATATATCACAGAGCTCAGCTTCTCTCCTCTATCATTTAACCCTATATATCACAGAGCTCAGCTCCTCTCTCTATCTATAACCCTATATATCACAGAGAGCTCAGCTCCATCTCCCGTCTATCCAGTTATACCGCTATATATCTACAGAGCTCATGCATTCACTCATCCTCTATCCTATAACCCTATATATCACAGAGCTCAGCTCCTCTCCCTCTATCATATAACCCTATATATCACAGAGCTCAGCTCCTCTCCTCTATCATATAACCCTATATATCACAGAGCTCAGCTCCTCTCCCTCTATCATATAACCCTATATATCACAGAGCTCAGCTTTTCTCCCTTGATCACTTCTTGCTCTCAGATAGGGTAACATAAACCAGTTTAAATGTTATTATTTTATTTTATTTTGTATTTTTTTACATTTTGGTTCATAACATGGAAACTGAAAGCTGCATTGAAAAGTAGCATTTGTTGCCTCGGTTTTGTATCCTGAGAATCATGATAATATTCTTCTGTGTAGGTAAAGTGTTTTCACAGTTTTCCTTGTAGGATATTAGAGTTGTGTCTATGGATAGAGTCTTTTTCTCTCTAAGGCTTTTTTTATTTTACAGCATTTGGGGTCATAAGAGAGAAAATGCTTTAAGTACAACAGTCATTCTGTATGGACTGATTAGGAAGAAGGGATCCCGTAACCTGCTCTATATTACTTTAAAGGGTTCATGGGGTAGGTCACATGATCACTGGACCAGTGTGGCCTGGCTGCAGCTTCCATTAGAGATATACCTGTTAGGCTATGTTCACACAGGGTAATTTCGGCGCGCATTTCGCTGTGTATTTGCAATCTAATACGGGCGAGATGCGCGCCGAAATTATGGTAATCCATAGTTCTCTAAGAGAGCTATGGATTACGCCTCCTCTCCCTGCTCATACAATACGATCGTATTGTAGGCGCGGGGAGATAAGTGACATGTCAATTACTTGCGGCGAATAAGCGCCGCAAGTAATGGCTGTCAATGGGGCCGGCGGGCTGCCGCCCCCGCGCCACGGAAATACGCGCATATTAGCATGAGCTCCTGAAACACACGATGTACTGTATGCGCCGCAATACATCATGTGAACATAGCCTTAGGGTTACGTTCACGTGACTGATTTTTAACGTGGAATTCAACATTGATTCCATATTAAAATCCGCATGCAGTCCTCTTCATTTGAATGGGCAATCTGTGCTGTGGTTCAGGTTTTTACACATTCTGCGGTTTGTCAGAGGTATACCATTTTAGCGTTAGTTCACACAGTGGATTGCACATGGATTTTAAAATCTGCGTTCTCGGCAGAAATCCAAGGTATCGCCTCAGGTTTCTGCCAAGGATTCTACACCAGATTTTTCTGGGAAGAAAAAAAAAAACCACACCAAAAAAACCACACTGTGTGAAAGCACCCTTAAGGCTCGTCCCCACGGCAAGAGTTATTGGTCGGTTTTACAAACCGTTTGAAAACAGACATGCTACGCTCCCCCATAGACTTTGATATAAAATCTGTGCAGCAGTCCTCACTGCACGGATTTTTCTACCGGACTTTTTTTTACGCCGCCAGCGGTCTGAGAAACTTGGAACATGTTCATTCTTATGCCCGGTTTTTGGGCAGAACATGAACATGTGGGTGCGGAGGAGGACAGCTTAAACCCGCAAGCCGTCTCCATGCGTGCCAAAAAGTAAAAATACTGGTCTGTTCCCTTCTAACAGGCTCAGCTAGGAATTCCAGAGCTGAAATGTCAGTCACATCCTCAACAGGTAGTGGGGGTCTGAAGCTGTAGAACCCCCCACAGCCTGAACAGAATGTGTGAGCCTGAAGCTGTAGAACCGCCCACAGCCTGAACAGAAAGTGTGAGCCTGAAGCTGTAGAACCCCGCCCACAGCCTGAACAGGAAATGGGAATCTGAAGCTGTAGAAACACCCCCACAGCCTAAAAGGAATGGAACTGAAGTGTAGAACCCCCCACAGCCTGAACAGGAAGTGGGAGCCTGAAGCTGTAGAACCCACCCAGTGCCTGAACAGGAAGTGGGAGCCTGAAGCTGTAGAACCCAACCCTACTGGCCTGAACAGGAAGTGGGAGCCTGAAGCTGTAGAACCCATCCACAGCCTGAACAGGAAGTGGGAGGCTGAAGCTGTAGAATCGCCCACAGCCTGAACAGGAAGTGGGAGCCTGGAGCTGTAGAACCGCCCACAGCCTGAACAGGAAGTGGAAGCATGAAGCTGCAGAACCACCCACAGCCAGAACAGAAAGTGTGAGTCTGAAGCTGGCTGTGAATAGCAGGCTCTGTGAAACAAAATGGTGAGGACACCTCTTTAAGTAAACGTAACATAGTGACGGGATGTTAAGGTCAGAAATATACATACTGTATATATACAAATACATTATAATTCTTATATTACACCATCAGTACTAGTGATGATACAAATATAACAGTGGAAGCAGTGGTGTCAGTATTTTGTGTTGGACGCTTGAAATGTGCTGGGCAGCCCGCCTGATCAAATAGTGTTGTCCCCTATATACAGCCATATATATATGCAATTATAATACTAGCAATCACCCCCCTCATGAGTAGTCTGCTTGTGATTGGTTGATTATCACTAGTTTTGCATTTGTGCAGTGTCCTCTTGTATGATATTGGGGCTTTTCTGCATAATGGTGTGAACTTGTACCAATGTGCAGTTTTTCACTAGGCAGCTGCCCGCCCGGTGGACGGGTTTGTGAGCAATTGTTCAATAGTTATCTGCACCTGTAAAGTTTCTCCAATAAAACATTGGGGCTTATTTATCTCCTGCTCCTGGGGACCGTTCATTGTCCAGCCATTGAGCTGTAAGTATGGCCGTAGTCTGTTATTATAAGTAAATAATGTCCCATTTTTTTCTGTGAATGATAGAAATATAATAACGTTCAAGTAGATAAAAACTGAGTAACTGAAGGTCACTGCTCCATAAGGGCATCCTATCTATAAACCCTAAGAAAAAGTACCCCAAAGTCGTCCGTGAATACCATATGTTCTTACCACTAAGACGCACCCCAACAACTTCCGAACCCTTCATCATTGGCTGACGCACTATTTGTATGCAGGATATCGGTATAAGTTGTAGTATAAGCTGCAATGCAATTTTCGCAATCCTCAATTCATTGACGGTCTTCTGGACAACTGTCAAGTCAGCAGTCTTCCTCAAGATTGTGAAGCCTACTGAACCAGACTGAGGGACTGTTGAACCCCTTAAGCCCCAGGCCTGAAAAGTAGTTAATGACCAGAACATTTTTTTGGGTTTTTGTCTCCTTGCATTTTAACCGTTGATGCTTTATTTTTTCAATAACGCAGTTGTATGAGGCCTCGTTTTATTTGAGACGAGTTGTACTTTATGGGGGAATAGTTTAAGTTCACTTATAAATAATTGCAGATTTTTTTTTTCCAATTTTTTACTCCATTCACATCTCACACTTAATAACTTGTTAGATTAGTTCTACAGGTTATTATGGTCGTGTGGATACCTAATATGTGCAGTTTTTTTTGTGTGTGTAATATATGCACAATTATTTTTTATTAAATATTAAGTTTTATTTTATTTGGTTTTTTTAATTTTTTACACTAGTAATTATTTGCATATTCATATATGCAAATACTTATAATCTGTGTCAGTCTGACCAAGGCAG